>OZ023208.1:32169803-32481221 GCA_963995525.1 Escarpia spicata | reverse complement strand
GTTTTCGAGGTTGATTGTTTTGAACACGTCACGTTCCGGTCGATTTACTATTAATTATTCAGACTTCGAAATACTATTATAGTAATTTCACCTCCCCTGTGGTAGTTTGACCCGCCATTTACCCTAACACCCAATTCGATCAATATTTGTGGTAACATAAATTTGCTACTCTTGCTTTTCTGTCGTACAGTTTGCACGACACTTGGTACCAAAATCTTTGTTGTGCAACCAACTTCATCGGAGGGAAATAGTGTCCATTATTAATCGTTTCAGAGAAATCCTTTTATAACGATCACAGCAATTTAACACCCACTTTTTCTTTGTGCTAAAAATCCCAAAATATAGGAGTCATTTTTAGTGATAGCATAGTAAACTGGAGAGCCTGAAGGTAGGTTTATGGAGTCTCAATGGGGGTGCAATTGGATGTTTTGTGGAGTCTCAATGAGGATGCAATTGGATGTTTTGTGGAGTCTCAATTGGGTGCAATTGGATGTTTTGTGGAGTCTCATTGAGGGTGCAATTGGATGTTTTGTGGAGTCTTAATGAGGGTGCAATTGGATGTTTTGGAGAGTCTCAATGGGGGTGCAATTGGATGTTTTGTGGAGTCTCAATGAGGGTGCAATTGGATGTTTTGTGGAGTCTCAATGAGGGTGCAACTGGGTGTTTTGTGGAGTCTCAATGAGGGTGCAATTGGATGTTTTGTGGAGTTTCAGTGAGGGTGCAATTGGATGTTTTGGGGAGTCTCAATGGGGGTGCAATTGGATGTTTTGTGGAGTCTCAATGGGGTGCAGTTGGATGTTTTGTGGAGTCTCAATGAGGGTGCAATTGGATGATTTGTGGAGTCTCAATGGGGTGCAATTGGGTGTTTTGTGGAGTCTCAATGAGGGTGCAATTGGATGATTTGTGGAGTCTCAATGGGGTGCAATTGGGTGTTTTGTGGAGTCTCAATGAGGGTGCAATTGGATGTTTTGTGGAGTCTCAATGAAGGTGCAATTGGATGTTTTGTGGAGTCTCAATGAGGGTGCAATTGGATGTTTTTGGGAGTCTCAATGGGGGTGCAATTGGATGTTTTGTGGAGTCTCAATGTGGTGCAATTGGATGTTTTGTGGAGTCTCGGTGAGGGTGCAATTGGATGTTTTGTGGAGTCTCAATGAGGGTGCAATTGGATGTTTTGTGGAGTCTCAGTGAGGGTGCAATTGGATGTTTTAAGGAGTCTCAATGAGGGTGCAATTGGATGTTTTGGGGAGTCTCAATGGGGGTGCAATTATATGTTTTGGGGAGTCTCAATGGGGGTGCAATTGGATGTTTTGGGGAGTCTCAATGGGGGTGCAATTGGATGTTTTGGGGAGTCTCAATGGGGGTGCAATTGGATGTTTTGGGGAGTCTCAATGGGGTGCAATTGGATGTTTTGGGGAGTCTCAATGGGGTGCAATTGGATGTTTTGGGGAGTCTCAATGAGGGTGCAGTTGGAGGTTTTTGTGAGCCTCAGCCTCCCCCGAATATTCACAATGTCCCGACACCATTGAGTTTAAATTCCACAGTTTTGTTTTAGGAATACTTTTTATACAGTTTTGTTTGTCGGCAATAATAGCACGGCAAGTTTGGAGATAGTGTGCCTTTATGTTTTGTGGAGTCTCAATGAGGGTGCAATTGGATGATTTGTGGAGTCTCAATGAGGGTGCAATTGGGTGTTTTGTGGAGTCTCAATGAGGGTGCAATTGGGTGGTTTGTGGAGTCTCAATGAGGGTGCAATTGGATGTTTTGTGGAGTCTCAATGAGGGTGCAAGTGGATGTTTTGTGGAGTCTCAGTGAGGGTGCAATTGGATGTTTTGGGGAGTCTCAATGGGTGTGCAATTGGATGTTTTGTGGAGTCTCAATGGTGTGCAATTGGATGTTTTGTGGAGTCTCAATGAGGGTGCAATTGGATGTTTTGTGGAGTCTCAGTGAGGGTGCAATTGGATGTTTTAAGGAGTCTCAATGAGGGTGCAATTGGATGTTTTGGGGAGTCTCAATGGGGGTGCAATTATATGTTTTGGGGAATCTCAATGGGGGTGCAATTGGATGTTTTGGGGAGTCTCAATGGGGGTGCAATTGGATGTTTTGGGGAGTCTCAATGGGGGTGCAATTGGATGTTTTGGGGAGTCTCAATGGGGTGCAATTGGATGTTTTGGGGAATCACAATGGGGGTGCAATTGGATGTTTTGGGGAGTCTCAATGGGGTGCAATTGGATGTTTTGGGGAGTCTCAATGAGGGTGCAATTGGATGTTTTGTGGAGTCTCAGTGAGGGTGCAATTGGATGTTTTAAGGAGTCTCAATGAGGGTGCAATTGGATGTTTTGGGGAGTCTCAATGGGGGTGCAATTATATGTTTTGGGGAATCTCAATGGGGGTGCAATTGGATGTTTTGGGGAGTCTCAATGGGGGTGCAATTGGATGTTTTGGGGAGTCTCAATGGGGGTGCAATTGGATGTTTTGGGGAGTCTCAATGGGGTGCAATTGGATGTTTTGGGGAATCACAATGGGGGTGCAATTGGATGTTTTGGGGAGTCTCAATGGGGTGCAATTGGATGTTTTGGGGAGTCTCAATGAGGGTGCAGTTGGAGGTTTTTGTGAGCCTCAGCCTCCCCCCGAATGTTCACAATGTCCCGACACCATTGAGTTTAAATTCCACAATTTTGTTTTAGGAATACTTTTTATACAGTTTTGTTTGTCGGCAATAATAGCACGGCAAGTTTGGAGATAGTGTGCCTTTATGGTGGAGAAGCTTCAGATTTACGAGAACAAAGAACAACAATTAAGATGGATTGTGGATAGCCACACACAAATGAATGATCTGAAGAAAGAAGTCGCGATGCTGCTCGGCTGACCATGAAGAATAGTTAAAGACAGGATTGTGTGGATATATCACTTTCTGCGGGTGGAGGAGGGTTGACTACCGAAGAATGCATAGGCGATCCCACAGCCACACAGTAGGGAAAATAGAGCGCAACTAAAATGGGAGGACTTCGTAACGAGGCAGAAGAGGATGACAAGTGAACGGAGAAGGTTGTCAATAGGCAAACGTGGAAATGGTACATGCACCATTTCCATGTTTGTACTGCAGCAGTACAAACGTGGAAATGGTACATGCACCATTTCCATGTTTGTACTGCAGCAGTACATGAACTAACCCCGTCAAGGTTTTCCATAAGAAGCTGTTTGTATGCAATGCCACTCCATATGCTGACTGAATTGTAGGGGGTTAAATGATCGCAGTGGCAGTCAATATATTATTAGAGTATTTCGACAGGGGGTTAAGACACTACGTGGATCCAAATGATATCTTACACCGAGTAACACGTTTTCGTTATTGTTGCATTAGTAGTGTTAATTAAACTTAGATGTAGTGAGAAATCACAAATGGTCATTTTTTTATGAATTTCCTAATCTCGCGCGGTACGGGTCTCTCCTGGAAACAACCAAACAAACACGCTTAATGACTAATGTCCTCTCAAAGTGCCGAACGATACTGGACGGTTCTCTGTGGTCAGCCAGCAGGCCAATTCACTGGAACAGTGGTACAAACAGGAAACCGTCACACTCAGTTGCAACTCGCCTATTGGTTGATGGTTTTAACGCGTGATTTCCCATATCAGCATTGGAAATACCAGTTACAGCACGGCACAATGGACGCCGCAGTTTAGTTTGTTGTAAATTTGGAGACATTGGCAAGAAACGGGGCAGTGAAAATGTCAAAATTCGACCGACACGGGTACATTGTGTTGCTACCGGAGCGTGGACAAAGTGATGTTAGCAGCAGTGGCACATCTTACGAAGTAAGAAGTATAACCTTCCTTTCCGTATTGTACCTTACTACCTATGTATTTACATAACTTGATCGTCAGCAGAATTAAACTGAAACTGTAACGCATTGTGTGGAATGGTGGTTATGTCGTTATGTATCAACTGCATGAGAACGGTGTGTATTATCGATTTATTGGTTATATGTATATATATATATATATATATATATATATATATACTGACAACACAGGACAGTTCGAACCGTCACTGGAGACCCACGCAAAATGGCTTGGTGACCTAATTCTGGGTCTCGACCCACGGGTTAGGAACCGCTGCGGCCTACACCTTCAGGTATTGTCTTGCCATAGTTTCATAACTACTGGGCTCTTCACAAGATATGGTCGTTTATCAAATCATAACATTAATTGATCATCTAATACTAAAACTTGGGATCCTGAAAATGTTACACACAAAATCATGCGATTACTTCGGATAATGTTGAATATATATATATATATATAAGGTATACATATATATATATATATTACTTTCGTTTTGACGAATACATACACACGCGCATACACATACACATATACGCACTGACAAACCCACACTTTCACGCTCACACACACGGACATAAACAAACATACTTACACGCTCAAACAAACGCACGCATACATACGCGCACCATGTGAATTCACGTACATACGCACACACATTTGCGCACGCGCACTCCCGCACGCCCTATCGTACGCACGCGGACACACACACGCACGCGCGCACACACACAAATGCGCGCGCGCGCGCGCACACACACACACACACACACACACACACACACACACACACACACACACACACACACACACACACACACACATTATAATGAGAGAAAGAAGAAAGAACGCGTTGAAAGTCATGTTGCGTGTGTTCCAGGCGGCTGTCAGACGTAACGTGCACAGGTGGTCAGAGTGGCGGACTCGGATGAACTGCGACTTGCTCGAGTCGATGGCGACCGGCCGTAAGATGGACAACCTCGTCCCTCTAAAAACGTTCTTGGAGGGCAGCGTGCCGCGCGCCACCAACAACCCGAAGACCTTGCTAGCGTACTCGGCAACGCTCGACAACAGTTCCAAGCTGCACCAGAAGACATTCTTCAATTTCGGCATCCCGCGAGTGAAACTGCCGACCGGACGCTTGTTGGGTTTCACCGAACCGAGCCCAGACTACGAGCATTGTGACGACGAACAATATGACGATGAGGTTGATCGGCAATGCCCTGTATCATCGGACCGAGCCGGCAGTAGGGATAGAAGTGATGCATTGTTCGGCTCATCGAGTTCACGGACCCAGCCTTCAGTTTGCAGCAGTGGACAGAGGCTGGGTCGGTGATGGACTATTAGCGGCATTTTGTATACTTTATTTGTAAATTATGTTATCATTACTTGTGACTGTGTATGCATGTTGCCCAGCAATATGAATCAGCAATGACTGCGATGATGATTGGTGTTTGCACGTGTATATGTATTTAATTAAATATTTCTACGTCTCTCCAACTTGATATATATTATAACATTTATTGGCGAATTAAGTAATTATTATCAGCGTTGAAATTCCCCGTGCATGAGGCAATTTTGTAGAGAAGTGCGATGGACCAACATGCAAGTTATTATACTACTTTGTGTTGGCCTCTATACAAAGTTCGCAATCGTTGCAACGTAACAAGAATACCGAAATGATAGACACAATGTGCTATTCTCACCGGCAAATGAAATTCATAAATTACGTGGAATGTAAATCATGCCACTAAAGCCTAACCATAGTTATTGTTAATCAAAACTTCCATTGTGCACACATACGTACGCTTGTATGCACAATTTCACACAACCAGCCGATCGACCGACCGACCGACCGACCGACCGACCGACCGACAAACAAACGAACGTGCGGTATGTGTGTGTGGTGCGTGCTTGCATGCGTACGTGTGTGGTACGTGAGTCTATATAAATTAAGTAAACAGCCGTTTCTGTATCGGACTGTTAACATATTAACCTTCCGAAAGGCCCCAACGTGCATACGCACATACACACACACACACACACACACACACACACACACACACACACACACACACACACACACACACACACACACACACACACACACACACACACACACACACACACACACACACACACACACACACACACACACAAACAACCAGTGCTATCCGCTAGGGGATCGACTACGTGTTCGTAACCAATCAAGCTGAGCCTTCCGACAGGTGGCGCCCACTGACGTGAGAGCGGTCGGCCCGATAAGGAGTCGTAACGACCGACTGCCTATCTGAGATGGCACGCTTGACTTGTGAAGCAGAACGAACCGCATTGTGCCTGTAGATAGTTATGTATCCGTTTAAATCAGGTCACGTCGGGTGACTCGGCTGTCGGTATTCACTGCTACAATAGCCGGCAGGTCAGTATACGCTGCTGACTATGGCCACTGCGGAAGCACAACGTCAGGTGCCGTTCGAGGACTGGCGACTATGGCGGACAGAACTAAACAACGGGCTGGTGAAGAAGATGTTTACCGGCGAACTGGGCGAAACGTGCGTGCCGTTTGATGAATACCTTCAGTACCCTAGCGCGAGCAACTACGCGGGGAGCGTTGCGCTGGAGCAGCAGGCGAACGGCCTGCTCAAGTACGGCACTGCAGCCGCCGACCAGACCGGGCTACCGAAGAAGAACTTCCTGAACTACGGCATTCCCCGCGTTGCCATGTCTGCGAGCGAGCGACACGAGCCGCCGGCCCGCCGCGGCGACCAACGCAACAGCGGCACACAGACCTCTCTCTTCGACGTCGTCGGCATGACGGACAACTGCAAAGACCAGCAACAGAAACGTCTCCCGCGGACGGACGGGCGGCAGACATCGACGACAAAGAAGGTGACGATCGCCAGCGAGAAGGCGACCGACGCCCGTCCGTCTGCCGAAAAATTGCTGAGAACACCAGTGCCGCCCAAGCTGTTGCCGCGGAACCCTCTCGAGGAGTCGAGACTACAGACGACGCGGGACAAGCACCTCCCTAGAGTACACGACCGCCATCTCCCCCGGGCCGCGCCCCCGGGACTACCCAGAACGTTCGTTTAACGCTGAACTTGTGTGATCAACGGTGTAGCACGGTGACATCAGCACCATGGAAGAGCCGACGTCGTCTTTTTCCCGGTGTTATGTTATGTTTTCAAGCGATCTGCTGTTTTGTATCACGGCAGTTTGTGATGGTCCGCTTACGCGACTACTGTTGGTTGACGTCACCCAAAGGATTGGTAGCATTGGATTGGTCATGCTATTCAATCATACCTGGTGCCACCTTTGTTGGCCAAAGCTGCGAGGCTACGTAACTAAATGTTTGACGTAGACCCATGCCTCATACTTAACTGAGGGGAAGCCACTGGACGGTCAGAACACTATGTAAGTTGGGGCCTGTGTGCCTAGGCTAAGTACTGAAAACGACAACCACTGAAGTGTATACAAATACTACACTGCCTTAGCGATGTGTGTGCCATTTCTATCTATGTCCTGGTGTTGATGGAAGAGACGGTGCAAAGCGCGTACGGTTACAATTAATACAAATTATGCACTGTTAAATAATGGCAGGGTATTTTCTTAGGCGCACATTACGAGCTGTTTTAGTCTTAATAATCGGTAATATAATAATGTTCCTAGAATATACTCAAGTGAAGTGATGGGGGACATCACGACGATTACAGTGAGCGTGGATATGTGATATTTACATTTCGGATTAAACTACTAAGTTAAACTATTTATATAAATTAAGGATGTTTGTTTTATCATGCCTTTGTATATAGTACTTATTAACATATAATATCGTTTGTAAATGTTGAACATTCCCGGTGTTTAAAACATATTTTGAAATGTTTTCCCTGTAAATAAATATTTGTTGTTGAATTGTTCCAAATAAACACAGTACATTTACGAACATAGCCTGTCTTTCATGGTTAAATTGCTTTCAGCTTATTTAACTATTGTTTCTGCGGAATCACATAGTACGGTGTCGTGCCACCAGTGGAAACATTCGTTATATACTATCTGCAGACCTAACAACGTAAACACAGCGATATATCTGACGACGCCATAACATGAACACAATGACATTTCTGAAGCTATAACAATTATTTATATTCAACGCACGTAAGCCTAATAGTTTACAACAGGAACTAACTGAAACTATTCACCAACATGGAGATGTATAGAGAGATCAGCGGTCACACGTATTTGGTTTTACTTCAACTTGAAACAGGTAAATGTTGCCTAACTTATGACATGTGATTCCCAACTATGGAAAAGGGCATTTGTATATATTCCAATCCAATCTGAAAAGAGTAGACTCCTATCCTGTAGACCGAAATCAAAGAGTTGTGTGTATCTTTAGCAGCAGATGTGACGTTGGTTCCACTAATACGGTCATATAGTTATTCAGAAATACGGTCATTAACCTGCAGACAGGGTCACACCTCCCCATAATTATGTTCAGTCACAGTTGAGTGACCTGTTGATCGGTAAAGCTGACAATAGCCATATACAACCACGCAGTGGCCAGGCGAAGCCACGCACTTGGCATTCGGGTGTTTACAGTGACCACCTATGTAGATATGCTTCGAAGACAAATTGTTGGCGGCTGTGAGGATTTTATTGCAAATAAACGACCAGCATTTCTTCGACGTTAACTGGCAGTGTTTATTTGTCCAACTCAGCCCTACAGGTGGCAAAACGTAGCCACGACAAGGCAAACTAAATCGGTTTAAATGGCAGACGATCACCTTAGCGCCTTTAGCGGTGTTGTTAAAACAACCTTATTGTTCTAGTTCGCGTATTTGTCTTAACACCGATGAGACTTGTTTTGGTAATAGAGGGTCTAAGTTCCCAAACTGAGCGTGCATGTGTGTGTATTTGTGTGTGTACGTGCGCGTCTGTGTGTGTGTGTGTGTGTGTGTGTGTGTGTGTGTGTGTGTGTGTGTGTGTGTGTGTGTGTGTGTGTGTGTGTGTGTGTGTGTGTGTGTGTGTGTATGTGTGCATGGTAGGCGGGTGTGTGTGCGTGCGTGCGTGTGTACATACTTGTTAGTGGTGCATGTGTGATGTGTACACGCATGTGGTGTGCATGTGTGGCGAACGTGCGGTGTGTGTGATCTTGACACCGTGTTCGACTACATGCAGTCATTCCATGCTAATCAAATTCTAAATAAATACCAGCCGCTTTTATAGGAGAACATGTCACAACCTCGCGGGTGCACGACCGTAACCAAGAAGGTGGGAATGCCGTACAATTGTACCACACCTAAAATTCGCATTGTACGTGCCCGTAGATGTCGAAGAATGGCACTATCAGCATATGCGGTTAACACAACATAACCACACATTTTTCCACTGTATCTACCACATCATTGTTTATTTGTAACAATCGGATGGCCCAAACCCAGTAACAAACCCACCAGCTGCCACGAGTTAAATCACCGACAGAGTTCACAGCATAACAAAAATAAATTCAGAAACAAACCTAGGAACCATAGCAACATTACATATTGTACACGCGTCTTACGACTCGTGTATTCCAGAGTCAAACGACAGTTTCTCATCACTCGCGAACTCGACATGTCTCGTAATGCCAACTCCCTTCGCCCGTCCGTGCCCATGCAGCGACATCTTTGTCGTCTGCGTTGAGTAGTTCGACGGCGACTTGCCGCGCTCCAAACTGCTCGCACTGCTCGTCACGTGTTCCGACGAACCGAGATCGGAAGTGTTCGTGTCCTGTTCGGCACCATTCTTGCGTTTGCGGTCGAGTTCGTCGCGACTGCCGCAGCACCCGTCGAAAAGCGACAGAGCAGACGGCGACGGATATTTGCCGAGAAATGTGTCGCGATCTTCGTCGCCAGGGTCGCTGCCGTCGAGCTCGTCGCCGGAACAGTCGGTAGGTGTCGCCACTTCCCGCTGGTGGTAAATGTCCAGCTTCTGCTGCCATTTCAGATCCTCGATGCGCTCGTTCAGTGTCAGAAGCTGTCGCATGAGGTTCAGATCTTGGTCGATTAGGGACGCCTACAACAGCACAAGGACATATTAAAACAAACACGCCTCCATCATACTACACAAGACCGTGGGTCAAGGTCGGGTCAGACTTGTAGTAGACTTGGAAAATGTGATTCTTAATAACTAGCAGCTGCCGAACAAAGTATATATTAATAGCGACCAAGAAGGACGTGACATGCTAGTAGCGGTCCAGACGTTACATGATAACAGCTTCCCAAATGTGATAGTCTAGCAGACTGCAGCTACCCAGAAGTGACGAGCTAATAGCTACCCAGACGTGAGCGGTTAATATAGCTACGCATAATTGATAGGCTAGTAGCTACCCAGAAATGATAGGGTAGATGCCACCTAAGCGTGGCAGTCTGGCAGCTGCCCAAAAGTTACAGTTTAACAGCTACCTAGGCGTGACGATTTATCAGCTGCCTAAACGTTACAGCGTAGCAACTGCCCAGAAGCAAGTCTTGCAGAGCTCTACTTAGGCGTAGGAATGACAGGCGATAGCAGCTATACAGAAGTAACAAACTAGCTGCTAGCAAAACCAATAATGACAGTTTAACTTTAGCAGCCGCCCGGACTAATCAGCTCTGGAGTCGGACAGGACTAACGACTAACTGCAAGCGCGCATCCTCGCACGCACGCACACTCCTCGCGTACCCTGTATAAATGCTACATGATGACACACTGATACCATCCGTTTGACAATTGCCGACAGAGCCATTGGGAGTGACTGTCTCCCACGTGATAGCAGTTCGTTATCACAAGTAGAGTCTACTGGACTAAATGAAGTCGACTTTGCTCTGCGTGATTGCTTCTCTCAGCACGAAGGCAAGATAGCTTTCGCGCGGAATTTCATTTATGTCAACATTCCGTCATCGTCGCCTCAGTCAAGGGCTAATCAAAGCCACCTGTTGCGCCGCACGAACGAGCTGCCGAGATAAAAATAGAGGGTCAACGTTTTATGAACAAAATCTGGGTTACTGTTTTACGACGGTTTAGAGTTCGACGGCTCAATGGGGAGACGTTTCGTGTGACAACCTTCGGTCGGATCGGGTCACTTAGTTTATTAGTAGACAAGTAGTTATGTTCGGACATCGCGCACCATCACCCAGGGACATCGTAACTTTTTTCGAGCATTTCCCTAGTATGTGCTGACATCAGGCTTCGCGTTATCTCGGCTGCTGTGAAGTGGTAATCAGGACCAAGATATTGACTTTTACGTACATCAACATAGTGGGAAGGAAAAGGTCAACGTTTTGTTAAAGGTGCCTACTCAGTTTGACGTTTCCCCTCGTCTCATTCCAAACTAATTTTGCGAAAAAAATGTACCCGGGTGGATGTCTAACATCTACTACCGCATGCTAGTTCGTTTGTGCAAATTTCTGTATGTAATTTTGGATATCATCAAACAAGCTAATGGCTTATTTAAATCCTGTGTTTCTGGGTTAGCAAATCAAACGTTGGCGCATCCAATGGTCTTGTTTCGTCCACCAAATCTATAAACAAACGTTGCCGCTTCCTTTTTTTATATGTTTTATATAATGTTCTTCATAATATTAAAATATGCTGAACGTATACTGCCTAACAAATTGCGTTTACTCGAAACATCGTACCCAATTATTTTGCATCCGCGAAACGTTCAACATACAGACAACACATTCAAATAATAAATATTGACAGTATTATGGAGGCAGGTAACTGATACAGCGTAATTTGTGTTCATACGATTACCAACCCTGGCGCGAGAGACTGATTCCGGGAAACGGAACAAAACAATTGTTTTAACAAGATTTAACAAGTACGTCGCCCAAAGCAACAAGCTTCAGCATGTGAACAAGAAAGAAGTATGTTAATGAAAATCCCAATATTTCGTTCAAATGTAAGAATCTGTTCTGTTCCTGACAGCTGTCATCATTTGATAGCTCGGACACCACGCTGCAGAAACAAATAATTTCTACTCACTCAACACTACACAAGACCTCACAGAAATTCACACAAACAGCATAATGGTAATTATATTGGGAACGATTTAACTATTTGATGGCGGACGAATCCTTAATGTGATCTTACCCCAGGTAGACCTAAAGCATTCCCTTGGAATGCCCTACGCCTTTCCGGTAAGGCGGCTTAGTAGGCTTAGTGGGCTTACCCCTATAGTTCTACACACATTTACCGGTGCTCTTATGTTCATTTACGTGTTTTAAAGGACGTCACCAATACCGACATGTGTTGAATGCCCGGGTCAGTTGCGACCACTGCGACCCTGTCATAATATCGCTGGTTGATCGCATTCTGCGTGGGGCTAGCTATTGTAATATCATGTCAATCGGCGTATTAGCTTTTCACGAATAAACAATGATTCTTCGCTTACAGTAGGCATGCCAATCTTATAATCAGTGAGGGAACACAATGGGCGACTGTGAAACAGATCGATGTCCTAAATACACGGAACATTTAGCGATTGTATTACATGTTTAGTTGTAAGATAATAGATAACACGGGCTGGCTGTGCACTGTTATATTACATGTTTAGTTGTAAGATAATAGACAACACGGGCTGGCTGTGCACAGTTGTATACAGTTTCTGAGATGAACGACTTTGACGCGACGGGGACTCGCATGAGAAATTGGTGCCGTTAAAAGCTGTGAGCTATATCTGTGTGTGTGTGTGTGTGTGTGTGTGTGTGTGTGTGTGTGTGTGTGTGTGTGTGTGTGTGTGTGTGTGTGTGTGTGTGTGTGTGTGTGTGTGTGTGTGTGTGTGTGTGTGTGTGTGTGTGTGTGTGTGTGTGTGTGTGTGTGAACGCATACATGTATGCACGCACGCATGTATATCTCATTTTGCTCTTCTAATGCAAAATATTCCGACATGAGAAGACTCTCGGAAGCTGTTAGCTAGACAGGGCGGAAATGTTGTAAGTAATACATTAAAGATATCCCATTAATTTGGTTCTGGAGTCATTAGTGTCATCTTCTTGCTAGACTCAGGTCAACTAAACACGATTGTATTATTTCACCAGCGCGCCTCTCACCGTGGGTCTCCTCTAAGAGTGGCGAGTGGGCGTCTTTCTCCAATGTACTTCCCACAAGTACGTCGAAGAACGTGGTGTCTGTATATGGGTCTCTAATGTCCGGCTAGTGGCATGATTATTCATCCTTGTGGTCAATTAAGACACTTAGTAGTTTGCTAACCCCACTGGCTCCAGTTACGAGCTATGTGGCCTGGCCACTGGCAGAGTAAGCTACGACCATGTATGCTTGACCATTCGGCAGAATCAACAAACGTGCCAGCTGGACACACGAGCTACTGCACACAGACTGGGAGTGGTGTATGGTCCGCAAGCGCCAAATGGCATTTTGTTTATTTTCGTTGCAGAAACCAACCAACATTGTCTACATTCGGAGTACTGTTACCCCTTCTCTCGGTGGCCACCGGCAGGTTAAGCCGTGTCAGCGATCGCGACCATCTGTCGTCCAACCGACACCCGAGGCATACGTGAATGCTCCCGGTGGGAGAAACGGGCTGGCTGATAACGGGTCACCGATAAAGAAACGAAACGCTGTTGGTGGCATAACTTTCCCACATACATCGCCTTCGTTACTTGGATTTCTTGGTTTGCAATGCTAAACATGTCGGATGTACATTGTCCCCAATTTTCCTTGTCAAAACGTGGGTGATTTTGACAGAAGATGACAAAATGCCTTTCACCAAACATTAAACACATAATCTATTCCGGTTTCAAGCAAACACATGTCGTTATAAATCTCATACCAGTGCACCATGGCAATTTTCTTACCACATGTTTCTTCATTAACAAGTGTCATAAAACGGATTGTTGGATAACAGCATATTAGTAACTTCTCACAGCCAGAGACGAGCGTGTCTGCGAGCGATTCCTAACTAACCGGGTACTTGGAAGCACATGTGCTGGATTTATTACCGACACATTGCCTGGCAACTAAATCACCCGGCAAGTCGACGTTCCCGCAGCTGGTGCCGTCTTCCCTCGGCTTGGGAGAACACGAGGGCGTCGCCACCCAAGGGGGTCGAAAACGCAGCATATAGGAGCATGGACGTGGGGAAGTAGGCGTCATTGCGCTGGTAAGAGTAGCGCCTACAGAGACTGCAGTTCCTGTTGTAGTACTACTAGCGATTCCAACACCATCTCCAAGCAATGACGCACGTATGAACATCAAATTAGTAAACTTTTTCTTCTTTCTACCATACCTATAAAGCCACGTACATTTTAGTTTACATATACAATTATTTTATGTTCACATATAATTTATTTAATGCATTGACATTTCTGAAACTTAACGTTTTATTATAACATGATTATTAATTTTTATGGAAAATATCCTTTTTTGTTATATTTTAATCCGATTTATGTATAAATGTCTTATTTTCCAAGATCCTCTGATTTACGTATAAATGCCCGATTTTCAGAGACCCTCTGATTTACGGATTAATGCCCGATTTTTCGAGACCCTCTGATTTACGTATAAATCTCCTGATTTCTACACGTGTGCCATGGACTTCCGGAACAACACGACGGCCCCTAGGGCAGTTCGGAAACCCCCGTCCTATTAGACGCCGACACGGCGTGATGCCACCCGGTCAAAGGTCATTTAGTTAGCTAATTAATTCACCAATTCCCATGCAACTACAGCTAGAGGATCCCTGATGAATACTCTGGTCAGCTAACCGTGTTACATCCACGTAACGTCGTTACGATGTATTGGGTCATCGCGGTCGTCGCGATTTCTTCCATGTGTCTTGGTTATCATAATGTTATCTTTGTTTTGTTTAACAGACATTAGTAGAAAACCAATGGCTAATCGATTCATAGGGTGTATATGACAAGACAAGTTCATGTGTATTGGATACCGACACATATTTATTATGCAGCTTGTCGATCTGTGATAGCGGAAATATAGGCGTGCAACGAAAGTCAATACATTACGGCGTGTGTTGTCTTGGAAGTGGTACTTACACCGGATAGGGCTTACCACCCATGGCTAATTGTGCAATCATCAGCCTACCTCTGCTCCACCAAACTGCCGTGCATGTATGCATACGACCGTGCATTTCACCAGAGTTATAGAAAGAGGTCAAACGTCGCATATGTGCCCAGCGTCTTGCGTTACTCAATCCCGACACTTCTTGGTAATAAGCAAGAGGATTTTTTTTCACCATAATACATCTGCAGCGCAAGACTAGGTCAGATGTCACGCTTCTTATGAGAAGAAGGTGGGAAAATTTTCGTCAGCTGTCGGGTGATATTAGTAACGACACATGCGTGGTGTGTCGCACATGTGCACAACGTTTCCAGACACAACTGGCGTCATTTAAACAGGCAGCAATGATCATGATCTAGAGGAGACAAGTCTAAGAGGAAAACGAAGAGATGTGGAATCAGACACTGACCGAGGGCGAGGGAATCGATCGCACAGCTCGAGTCGACGGGTTGGTATCCCTGGACAACTATAAACTACCGGCCAGACACAACGACGGCGATAAGATGATCAAATCCACTGATCAGATCCATGTATTATCGTTGTTCAAGTCTACATCAACTTCGGTGGATTCAGCAGAACATAATCTGTATTTTCTAGTCAACTTCCAGCGTATGGCCTACTGGTGGTTCAGCTCAACAGCTAAATATACAGAATAACTGATATACAAAATATGTTAAAAATAACAGTGATATCAGGACAATGTGATAACCTCAATCTGCCCGGATTTACAACAAAACATCGTAGCAAAACATTTCATTGGTTGAAACAAACTTCAACGTTCATTTGTTGCTACGGTAACTGGGTCAGTAGCCTCTGGGACAAACGTCCAATTTACAAGGACAATAATAACCTTAATGAGAATGCATTTGCCGAAACATTTTGAAGCAGTCGAGGGCTGGCTCTAATAAACGCTTCGTTAAACAATGTGCACTGATGCTGCTAAGACCTGCTACTATTATGTCAAACCGATACGTACCATTTCCTTCCTGAGCACATTCATCGACTTATCCAGCGGCGTATGTTGCCTCCGTTCGTCGCTGCCTCCCTCTCCCGCGCCCCTCTCTCCCCCTTCCACGACTTTCTCCTTGAGTCGTTTCGCCGAGTGGAGTCGTGCCACGTAGAAGCGACGGCAGGTGTTGGATAGTTCGATGGCCGCCGAGTACGAGTCTCCAAGCGAGGCGGGAGAGGCTCGCCGGGACCCGCTACTACTGACGGACGGCGAGGACATCGCTGAAGGGGAGGGAATCCCCGCGGCGTTGGCCGCAGTGTATGGTGCCTGCAGGCCGGCTGGACGCCGCTGCAGTCTACCGTGACGGCCGGACCGGTCAGTTGTCTCACCTGCCAACAAAGCCGTTTGTTTACAATGTAATTACCTTACTGCCACCGCGAACTCCCTCGAGGTGTACGAAAATAGAACATAATAATGATGTCGATGGATGGTTAACCCCGACGGATAGGTCTAGGCAGCTTGTGCTTAATTGTAGTACTCTACTTACCTAACACATTAATTCAGTCCATGCTGTCAGATTACGCAAGAGATACATACACTGGACACCTATTTCAGGCATTAGTCCTCGAGATTGTAGTTACATCTGCTCACGCGTGTGCTGTCCAACTCCGTCAGTAAGTACGTATCCGGTCAGTTGATTCTAACGTGTGCGCCAGAATCACACACGACTGCAGCCTGTCAGTCGACTAGACGCAACCAGTAATGTATACTTTGTCGCTACTTTAGCGCATCGAGCTCTCCGGTAGCTCAACCCTTGACCTCGCTACACTGACACCGCGACCAAGCTGTCTGGCGACTCCTGCGGAAATGATAGTTGTCGTACTTATGCAAACGGAACGAACTGTTCCCAGGCGCGACAGGGCTGTCACCCGCTGTCGGCGATCTGGCGTTGTCTGACACGACTCCGCTCTAATTTCCTGGCTTTGATCGGTTCACATTTCGCCGCAATGATCGCTCGAGTAGCCGATGTATCGGGTTTCAATAGACGCCTCGCTAACACAGCGCGGACGCCGCAGCACACGGGCCCCTGTGTCGGTCTAGCGGCGTTGACAGTTGTAGCCGCATTGGCGGGACTTAGTGGATAACGATCCCGTGAGATCGTACGCACACAGACCCTATATGTCGGACGTGCGCGACTATTGCCTTCGGCGTGCTGGCGTTCGAGTTCCTGCGACGCGTCGAACGGCAGCGAATGCACCATCCGGTGCGAGTCCGTGAGAGGAAGGGAGTGTGGCGCACACGTAACGGCCGGCCCAACCAGGTCGAGCAGCAATGAGGTGGCTCTTGTGTCGTCTACTGCGGCCGTCACGCGGGAACACTCAGCCGCGTCGGAAGGCGGCTTTTCGACGCGACTGTTGCCACCTCCAGCATTGTTCGCTCACGGCAACGTGTGAATTGTCAAGCCGTGGGCGGATGCACACTATGAATTGTGATTATGTTATTAGTATACGAGTGACTATATATCGGCGGAAACAAAGGCGATAAGAAGAATAAGGTTTATTACTGCGCTGAAACATCAAATTATTACTATTAGGGCCTACAACTACTACAGTGAGCCACAAATAGGGGCCTACAACGAATTTGCTGGCAAAACGTATTGTTAACAGTCCTAACGATATAATTACGTGTTTTGTAATGCAGTCTGTAGATCATGGCCGATGCACTTGGTTATAGAAAACGGTTCACTGGTTCGCTATAAGGCAATGTTTGTCGCCGTATTGGAGATTGTTCACAGGAAGCGTTCTACATAATGATATATTTGGACTAGACACGTAAGCAGCTGCAACGGATGTTATGAGTCGATAATTTTGACCACCGCCTCTACATTACGCTGATGTAAAGACAACTTGCTACGTGTGTGTGTGCAGGCAAGATCGGTCATGGTAAATGGTATCAACCTCGTATTACGAACGGGTGCATATATACATATGGGGTTAGGACACTGTTAGACTTCCTGCTTGGTTACAGACAAAAAAATGCAGTATATTTTTGAGAAATGACTTTTTACAATATTCACTTGCTCTGACATAAGTGCATTTGAGTAGTCAGATTTCTAGATGTGATTGTAGAAGCTGTTGACAGTAAAATTGTGTCTTTTTAGCTTATTTTATTAAGCGGAAGGGTATCTGGCAGCAATTTGGCTAGTTGACACTTTAGCCGGATTACTGCCTGCATCCATTTGTAAATATTGACGGGTGTCATACATACAGGCATTTTGCAAGAGCTAGATATATTAGATTTTGACTAAACTCGACCAGCATGTCAATGAGATGATAATAACAGCAGGTGAGAAGTTTAAGAAACTTTATAGGTCACGTTTTCTTATAATCACACAAAACATTAACATGGTCGCCAATGGGAAAACTGACGGTGTGCTGACCCCATATGCACGCATGCAAGCATACACACACGTAGTCCGTCTGCATCCTCACGCACGGACCCACCAAGATTGCAGACACTGCTCCACATTGGCCGTGCCATTGACACCAAACCACATCTAGTCAAAAAGGACCAATAGAAGGCATTGTCGCTTCTCTTAAAGCACTATATTCGCCCGAGCGAACGATATCTTCATGCTCTATTCAACACAGTGATGTTCCAACAACTTTTAGTCTGGAGCAGCTTGAGCACATAAGAACATCTAGTGGCGCTCTTTTCAAATTGCAGAAGTAGCTATCAACAGCGACCTAACCAATGCAAACGTCGCTACAGCTGGCAATACATACACAAAGAATGTCTATGAAGATATGGATTGCGCATGATGCGTGACTTTTTGAGAGCACTTGTGTATGGATGAATGAATGCAAATCAAACTTCTGTGCAGTGTAGTGCCACAGCTTTCAAGAGACGCCTGCACGTGTCAGTCGGTCACTGCCTGCGTAGAAATACTCGTGTTGTTGAGTTGTGTGACAATTAAATATGTTTTAGATTAATGTGTGGGGGAATTATGCACAATGGAACCTCGAAAATACGAACACTGATCCCCGGTGTCCGGATTTACGCGTATTACAGATAAACGAATCTTGCATCTTTTCTGTAACGGGGTATATACCATATTAGCGTTTGGAAATTCCGTTCTCGTGAAAATATTGCTGGATGCTGACGTTTCCAGGCTATCGGGTTCGCATTAAAGCGACCCCACTGTGTGAACTATTCTCGAATCTCACAAAGCATATATTAATTAAAAAAAAATATTGGTTACGTTTTCCATATATATATATATATGGAAAACGTAACCAATATATATATATATATATATATAAAAGGAAACTCTATAATGTCGCTAGTTTCGCCCCAGCTGCGTCGTATCTTCGAGGGGGGTGGGGCACACTTGACCGAGGTGTAGGCTTTATTTGTGTTAACAGGCACGAGGGCACACGAGGTGTAAGGGTATGTCTCTCCTGTTTGTTGCACACCGGGTTATATATGTGGACATGTTACGTCCTGTCGAGGCATTTGAAAACTAGATGCATTGAAATTGTCATGTATATCAGCAGGACGTAGGAATAGAGAGCATGGCAAATCCGAAATATAGATAAATAAGGTTTGCATGCTGCATCCATCCGATGTTTTTGTGATTACGTTGTCTTGTGTGTTCGTAAAGGGAATCAAATGGCATTTTGAGGCGTATTCACCTAAAAGAGTTAACACAAACTGGCCATTTTTTTTAGAAAGAAGACATTTGTTCCCTTGAACACATGGCTACGAAGGTAGTTGGGAGAAGATCGTGACGGACAGGACACATAAGCTACAGGGTATGTCTGAGGAGACAAAAAGGGCAGGTGAAACAGAAGAGGATGGTAGAAAGAGGAGCGGAAGACCGAAATTAAGATGGGGAGTTGGGCAGGGGTAACAAGTGTTACGTTCTTCACCCCGCCAGAGATCACGAGAGAAGAGTAGGAAGGCACCTAGTGCATGTGGTCTTCGTTGGGGGATTTTTATTACACACGTGGTAAGAACGTTATGTTTAATCTTAACATTGTTTAGCCATCATATTTAGGAAGAAGAACACACGTTTTAAAACATAAAATAAGTAAGAGTATTAATTGTATGACTTATTGAAAGCAATGTTGTGGTGGTTAGGGTTTATGTATCAATGGAGGGTTTATCACTTGCGTCCTTCTGTCAAGTAGAGCAACGCTGTATAAATTAATACCTGGCTATTCAGTGCCGATTCGAAGGCGTGTGAACATATTTGCATGCAGTGATTGCAACGTGGCTGAATAGTTCCCATAGAGGCTGAGTTGGTGTTGGTATGAACAGGTCAGCGGGAGATGAAGTGTAACACGCGTTGTGGATTATAATTCATATCGCAAGAACCGTATACCGCGCTATACAAGACCATACCTGTGAGGTGTTTACAGCTGTCGCATCAATTCGTCGATGTTGTCGTGGCGAGTTTGACATATGCCGTTGGGTTACAGAAATTCCGTTGTCAATGTGTGCCATAAAATATATTTAAACGACTGGAAACGGGTTCTCGATGAAAACAAATAATATAACTTGTCGCGGCTGCGCTCTCTGTAGAACAGACACGAAGTGGAACGACATGGGCAGCAAATATACCCAGGGTTGTTACCACGTGACCGTGTGACTACGAGTCGACCACCCATGGCGCACCGAAAATAAGTATTTCCCCCAAGAGGCGGTGGTTAGACCCGCAGAAACTTAATATCAACCCACATGGAATCGGAATTCGTCAATTAATGTGTATGCATCCAGTTGACGTTGGTGTATTAGTCCAGTCAATTTAAGCCAAAAAGGCGCATAACCTAGACAAACTGCAACAGAAACAAGGGCAAAAAACCTGACTAACATGGGAGCGCCTGTTAAACTCTCATACACGGCACTATAGGAAGTAGTAATTATTTTGTCGGCCGTGCCAAAGTAATTAGGACTAAGAGTCACATAAAAACTATCGTGCAATGTGAAGAATCCTTTAACCAATCAACATTTTTTGTTTTTGTTTAGTCTTAGCTATGCTCCACGTCTCTGTCGGTACAAAAAGATGCGATTGACTTTTTCTATTCAAAACAATATCTCTAAAGACAAACTTTTAATGCTTTACCCAAATTAAATCAGACCTGGGATAGATGCCACACAAGCAATTCCGAATCTGATTCCAATTCCAACTAACGTTGCTAATTCCATTTTCGATTCCGATTCCAACACATTTTTGTTGAATCCTATTACAGTTTAATCCACCCTTGCCGATTCCATTTCTGATTCCGATTCCAACGCAGGGTTTCAACCCGATTCCAATTAAACCCATTCTACACCCTGTGTTGATTTTGTTTAATTATTATTCCACCATTTGTATTATGATATTGCTATATAATATTGATGTATATACAATGTACAGGCAGTTTTATTTCTTTGGACATTGTCTATGAGGTTCGCTAGTTGAACTTAGTCCCGTATTTATTAAGCTGTAACTTCCAATTTACTGTATTGATGATGCCATAAAATTAGCACATCAATTCCTTAGTGATTATTTCCAATTCCATCCCAAACGACATTCCTGTTCCTTCTTTCAGATTGACAGATTCCAATTCCGATTCCAGAACCTGAAAATCTGACATCTAAGCATGACAGGAATAATGAGAGAGAGAGAGAGAGAGAGAGAGAGAGAGAGAGAGAGAGAGAGAGAGAGGAGGGAGGGAGAGAGAGAGAGAGACGGAGAGAGAGAGAGACGGAGAGAGATACGGAGAGAGAGAGAGACGGAGAGAGAGAGAGAGAGAGACGGAGAGAGAGAGAGAGAGAGAGAGAGAGAGAGAGAGAGAGAGAGAGAGAGAGAGAGGGGGGGGGGGGGAGAGAGGGGAGAGAGAGAGAGAGAGAGAGGGGGGGGGAGAGAAAGTGGGAGGGGAGGGAGAGAGAGAGAGATTGAGAGGGGAGAGAGGGGAGAGAGAGAGAGAGAGAGAGAGAGAGAGAGAGAGAGAGAGAGAGAGAGAGGGGGGGGGGGAGAGAAAGTGGGAGGGAGAGAGAGAGAGTGGGAGGGAGGGAGAGAGAGTGGGAGGGGGAGAGAGAGAGAGTGGGAGGGAGAGAGAGAGTGGGGAGAGAGGGTGAGAGAGAGTGGGAGGGAGTGAGAGAGAGTGGGAGGAAGAGAGAGAGATTGAGAGGGAAGAGAGAGGGAGAGAGAGAGCGTGGGAGAGAGGGTGAGAGAGAGAGTGGGAGGGAGTGAGAGGGAGAGGGAGAGGGAGAGAGAGAGAGAGAGAGAGAGAGAGAGAGAGAGAGAGAGAGAGAGGGAGAGGAGAGGGGAGGGAGAGGGAGAGGGAGAGGGAGAGGGAGAGGGAGAGGGAGAGGGAGAGGGAGAGGGAGAGGGAGAGGGAGAGGAGAGGGAGAGAGAGAGAGAGGAGAGGAGGAGAAGAGAGAGGGAGAGGAGAGAGAGGGAGACAGAGAGGGAGAGAGAGAGAGAGAGAGAGAGAGAGAGAGAAAAAAAGCTTCATTTAATTATGGTGACCATGTCACGTTATATCGTGAATTTCAATGGGCCATCTCACACTACTTACATCAACATTTACACAGCTTTTATAAAATATACAATTCACAACAATAAAAATATCAATAATAATAAATAAATAAAATAAATAAAAATAATAATAAAATAAATAAATAAAATAATAAACTATTAGTATGACACTACAAATAAAACAACATCATGAATCAATTTACCAGTTCTAGAAAGATTGAAGTCAATAATAATAGTAAATAAGATCAAGATGAATGAATTAAAACAATTCACCATTTAAATGTAAACAGTCATTCAGGCATATCAATTGAAAATGCAATGCATGGATCAGTCTTGAGTCATTTTAAAAAGACTGCTTTTTAAAGGTCTCTACACTATTGGCATTCTGTATAGATTCCGGGATAGCGTCCAATAGTTTCGCACCCCTATAAGCAAATGTGCGCTGGCCTATGGCCAGGTTGTACTTGTGAACAGTTTTTGTTGCAATTTTGTTCAGGTCAAACCGTATATTGACTGGCCTGTATATACACCACACGCTTACGTACACATCGGCTTATTTCGGGTCAACAGCACCGGACGAACCGGACCGGTCATCCCAGGAGTAATGACCTTAATGAAAGTTTAACTGTGTTGGCCTCGAACGATACATCGTCATGCTATATTTAGTTTTATCGCACGTGACATCTGTTGCAGTAACTGATAGGGTCCGTGAGGATGTATTTAATTTTGTCAATCTAAGCCACGTGTAGGTAGGTACCTTGTGCGTTGTGATGTGACAAAGACATCGTATCCCGGTTAACTCTACATTAAAAGCCGGTATATTGTTTTATCACCTCTACTGCATGGTGGTTCGACAACAAAACCTTGTCTAGGGTCAAAACTATTTCCTCAAACTTCACCCCGAGATTTATTATATCATGCCCGGCATTCTGTCTTGCGAGTGCCTTCTGCATGTGTCTTCTCCCTGTGTCTTCCCACAGTCACTCGACTGCTACTTGTCAATGAATCCGACTGTTCCAGTCTCCGTGGAACAAGTACCGCTGTGCGTGCGCGTGCGCGTGCGTGTGCGTGCATGTGTATGTGTTGTCGCCTTTGTTTTATTTACTGCAGACTGCTGATGTGTGTCTTTGTTGTTCTACAAATTCCATGGATCGCATTCCACAGACAAACGATTGCATATACACGGAGCAGACAACAACCGTTAGAATCACCCAACAATAAATATTGGTCTTACCGAGTGACAAACAATAGATATGTCCATTTGAAGTCAGTTTGCGCAAGTGAACATTATTGTACTTGATGCACCAAGTTTACACTGAACTGTGGACTACGAACTCTTAAGACGCACCGTGTTAGTTCCGTTTGGCTGATTGTTTAAGTGGCCACACTTAGTGGAGACACGGGTAGGTCTAGTCGCCCTTTCAAACGCCCCACCTAAGCCTGCCGAAGTGTGTCGTTCTGTTTACATAATGAATACCAGCTTAATACTTCGTTGAGACGACAATTCATGTAGCAAGTGGTCAGTTCGTTCTCTCTGAATCAGTACACAATTAAGTTTTCATATTTAAGTAAGTAAGTAGAAAATGGGTGTACTGGGTCCAAGTATCCTCTGTTAAGGATTCGGAACATGAACGAAGACCCTAATGCACTGGCAACGGAGTAAGTGAGTAAGTAAGTAAGTAAAACATTTATCAGTTATTTCCAACAATATTTAACATCACACGTCACAATATAACACATGCAATGTTATATATGGAAAGGGGGTGAACAGAAGTACATTACTTATCAATGGTTCACCCCCAACGATTTTAGGGTCTGGCGATGTAAATACAATATGTTTTTATTAAATATAAATTACCAATCAAAAAGTTGCATTTATATTGATGACATCTGTATACCTTTAAGCCTACGTGCATTTCACTATATATCCCACTTTGCCAATACAACTAATTAATCTAGTCAAACGTCCGTTCAACTTCGCAAGTCAAACACACGCCACGGGTCACATTTACCAAACGATAAAAGGGTAGATTCTTATATAGTACGGTATCCAGTCTTTAGAACTGTTCGGTGTGGTTTACACTTTATCCCTTGGTAGTCTTGTTAATTCAAAGAACACCATACTTTGGGAGGAAATTAAGCCACACTGCAATTATTCTTATAATTCGCCACATATCTACAGCCTTGACTCGTTTATAAACGGCATCATGAGAATTCGAAACAGGATGATCTCGTTTGATAGTCCGCTGTTCTAATGACTACGCTACCGCGTCCCTCTGTACATTTAAACATGGTGAATGATGTTTCCAAACTGCAAGCAGTACTTGACTTCCTTCAGTCGTCGAAGACACGTATACAACTATGCCTTATAGTGAGCCCAGCGACGGATGATGTCGTACAAGTACTGTCCTGGACAGAGTGTCGTGCCGACGTCACGGTGTCCTCGCAGCGTGTAAGAGCGCGATATCTTGCCGAGACTCACGCCGAGGTCTATGATTCTTTGCGCGGCGTCCAACGCCAGTCTGTTTGGTTCTCGCTCTTCGAAGTTCCCGATCACGCAGATGCCTACAATACGGTGTGTGTCAGTAAATAGTTATTAAATATTCACACCAGCTCAATAAGTGTTTAGGCTGACACTAAACACGTCTTAGTCTTATGCAATAATGTATATTTGGATGTGTAACTCCACATATGTCGTGGTCATGCAAGATGCAGGGATTTGTTTTCATTTATTTTTATTTGGATACGTATCATTTGTCGAGATTAGTTTGCAAAATGTAATCATTATTTTAGAAGTGTAGTCCGTTTTTCAAAGAGAACAACCAAGCTGGTGAGCAGAGAATGCTTCCAAAGCCAATACCGTCATTGCTACGTTGATCCGGTTCTGAATCTGAGTGGCTGAATGTTAAGGAAATTCGCTTTAGGGAATCATCCGCTTAGTAGAAAAAAAATTATTTGACCCGAAGAGATCCTAATAAACGAATTCCATTGTACTGTATATTATAAAGATATACAAATCCACATGTGATGTGTGCGTTAAACAAGCGGATTACATTACACAGTATAGATCTAAATGTACATCGGTGCGTTATCAGTCGACCCCGACTCACCGATACTGTTCCTGTTATGTCCTCGAGCGTGGGCGCCAACATTTCCCCAGCCTCGTCCCTCATACATGTTGCCGTCCTCGCCCACAAGGAAGTTGTACCCGATGTCAAACCACCCTGAGCAGAAACAACCACTACTCAACATTTCGCAATGATGATAAGTGTAGGTGATGCACCTGTTTATAAGAGGTGCGTAGATCCTAGAAACTACATACAGTGCCTCCAGCAACAACAAACATCGTCAGTTACAGCTGTTCTTGGCATGCATTTGTTCACAATAGATGTATTCCGATGCCATACAAGTAATTTCTAGTATGTTTATGCATGGCATCATGTCCCGCGGATTAACACAACATGTTTTGAAGTTTACAAACCAAGACAAAAAACCCAGCCAAGTGTTGCGAATACACTTATAAAGAAACGTAATATTGGAAAACATACGAGTGTATGTTTCTTTATAATGAATTTATTTACTATAGTTAATTTGTGAAGATGTGAAATTACTAGCATTCGTAACATATGCGTCACATCTACAATTTAATTGCATCGGTTCAAAATGAAAAGTGGGCATTTTAAACTTGTCGAGAGAACCCTTATAGATAATATTATACTATAATATGTGTCTGTCTGGCGTACTAGTTTTAAGTTTATCCATCTCATTAGTATTCAGACCGGAGGCCACGCCTTCCAAAGCGACGGGCTATTATGTTCTTCCCGAAACACTTTAATTTAAAAACAACAACACTGGTTCCTTACCACAATTGAGAGGTTAATGTCTTATAATATATATGGTTGATACTGTATAATATAATTTTACGATATACGCTATAGCCTGTACATTAGTGGCCCGGGTCGGACGTCGAGTGTCCGTGTGATGCCGTACCGTGCGTGTCCATGTGGTACCTCTGGAAGGCTCGAATGAGAGCCGAGCAGCTCGACTTGTCGGAGCAGCCCCGACTAGCCGAGTGGTGGATGATGACGGTCCGGGGCGTATCTGTCATCCGCTCCACCCCCGGCTTCGGCTCTCTCGCGGCCCAGTCACCCCGCGAGTACATCGCCGCATGCCCTGCAATACACACACGAGCTTCGATGCTAACGTGTCCACACGTAAATGCGTGCGCATGCACATACGTGCACACATACACTTGTGCACGCATGCACACCAGTCAGGCAGACAACCACGCTACAGGCTTGCGCTTACACACCAATGCACATTCATGTGCACACACACGCACGCATGCCGACACGCACACACACACACACACACGCACGCACGCACGCACGCACGCACACACACACACACTCACACACACACACACACACACACACACACACCACCACCACCACCACCACCAGACACGCCTCGCGACTCAATCCTGCCCCTTGCAGTGAGCCTGACCCGTGAGTATAGAGAACACAGTCGGCATGTACTGCGCTTACAAAACAAACACAAAGTATGCCCTATGTAGACTATTGAAACTAAGGTTAAAGTCTACGCTCTGCACAATGTTATGATAAGCGTCTATACACACTGTGAAAACAGTATATCTATATTGCGCTGTTTATCCTGTCACCGACCTTCAGTAGTGTTTCCATGAAACACCATAATCTCTTTGGGAGATAATCGAATGGTCGACAGGTTTCGGTCAAGCCAACGACATGTAGATTTAGACCTATCGTCACACACCAGGGATACTTCTGTTTATGACACGTGCTTGCGCAGCAAGCTAGTTATTGGAAAGTTTAATTTGCGCAAAACATAATTATTATAGTTAACCCATCTGTTCAACTTCTAGTTCATGAACCTTCGGGGTGCAATAAATCCCCTAATCTAAAATTCTACCTTGAAACCGGAACTAAATAATGACATGTCCCTCTTCTCAACGACCTTATCGCGTGTTTGGGGACAAAGACGTAATTACTATTTTACTTCCGCTAGATGAGTAAAGTACCGATGAGTTTAAGATAGTACTTACTTTTTGCAAACTACCATTCACTGTACAGATTGTTTTTGAACAGAGATGAGGCCATGTTTCAAGAATACAACAGACATAGTATAAACATTTTCACAGGAGTACCCAGGGGCCCGTAAACTTTTAGAATTTAGCCGCGCTACGCCCGTGCACTGGCCGGACGTGTCCACAGGCGTTCGTGCCCCGTTTTGGCTAATATCGGGGGGTGGTGCAATTGGAGCTTTCTGGCAAGCCTCAAGGGGGTGCAATTGGAGGTTTTGCCCCCTCCCCTAGAATGCCCTCTTTGAACCCTCCCCTGCATGTTTAACTTATGAATGCATGGTTTCTATATATGCACGTGTCAGTGATTCTATAATTCTTATCACGCATGAATACATTATATAATTGTCCTGGACGTCGTATGAATGAGAGCATTTTATATGTTGACTTTTTGAAAACGAAATGACGGTATTTGATGATTTTTCCCAGTAGTTAAGATGGAAACAAATCTGCGTCACCTAAGAATGAGTTATTTGGAGTAAACAATTGGGACAGTGATCCGTACAGATCACAGAAGAGACAAAGGGCAGTAATGGCAAGGTGGGAATCATAGAGGTCTAAGCTCAAGGCTGAGAAATAGACGTCGCTATATGGATAAGGTCCCCTGGTTTGCATGGTTAAAATATAACGTGTCTTTCATAATTAACATTTAAACAAAATAAATCGTTCAGGGTAACTGGTTGTTCTTGTCCTATTTCAATGTGCATCTTAACGCACACTTTCTGTTGAGGTTATGATTTAATGCACGGCCAATAAACGCCAGCACCTACTTCTGCTGCAAAGATATTTTCTACTTTATCCCGACCTCCAAACTGCTCCAGAATAGATACCGACTCTTGTTGTTTAGGCCTTACTATGAAGTAAACCAAAGGTAAGTCTTAGTGCGTTATCCGGTCGATACGATTGCCTCTATGGCGTTTTACACGTCATCCCATGGCCAACCTGTTCATTAATAATTCGGACACTATTTTGACTTCTCTTGGAAGCATTCACTACACTGCAATTACTACGCGAAGATGAACCCTTCATATATATATATATATATATATATATATATATATATGTGTGTGTGTGTGTGTGTGTGTGTGTGTGTGTGTGTGTGTGTGTGTGTGTGTGTGTGTGTGTGTGTGTGTGTGTGTGTGTGTGTATGTATGTATGTATGTATGTATGTATGTATGTTGTTTGAGGTCTTGGATATTTATATTTCCAGTCTTACTGATGTGCACCACTCCCGATTGGCACTTTGCTTCCAATTCCGCTAATTGACTCCTGCTTGCGCTTGGTTAACACGCCCGTTTCCCGTTCACTTTATTTATATACCCCAACGACGCAAAACCCACCGTAAGTGAATCCCATGATGACCACAACGCAGATGAGTACACTCATGCCTTCTGCCAATCTATAGCCACAAATCGACGGTCACAAGTGAATGAAGCAGGACTGCCTGGCGTGAATGATGTACGATTCTACAACTGTGTAGTCGTCTCCTAGAAAAGGATAAACAATTTTATCGCGATTTGCCAACGTCACAATAAAATTTCTGCGCGTGACCTCCGTCAAGCTTTGTCTTTGGCAGCACTATTGATAACGGTTACTTATGTGAATTACATTACTGTTGCATCATGACATCACTTAACTCAAACATTCCCACACACGGTAGTCACATTAAACACTTTGCCTTATGTTTTTGTCATAAAGAGAATCTATGGAGGCCAGAATTTCAACAACATATACGACAGAAATGCCTAAACGCGCCATGTGCTCAGAATCCGCTTTTGATGGCTTGACGGAGCTATTGCTAGGGAACAAGTCACGTGATGGATAGGTTGCATTCGATCCTAAATGAGAGGGGGAAGTGGGGATCGACGAGTCATCTCTTGGGCTACTTATAACGTAAACCAACGAATTGTTTAAACATTAAACGACTTGGTCGTATAACTAAGAATGCCCCCCAATAAAAGATAGTCTTAAATCAGTAATGCTAGAATATATGTCGAATCAATTAATTTAATTAATTTTAAATTAATGGAAGCATGCGTTTTGACTGAAAGAACCCCAACTGCGGGGTAAGTTGAGCCAACACTTGCCAGAACAACAAATTTAAATATAAAACAGATCAATCAGTTGAACATGTAAGTGTTATTATAATAAACGTGCTACACTGTACAAATTATTTAGGATGCGATTAAGTTATGACATTCAGGATTCACTATAAATGTGTATCTCCCAATTAGGCCTTATTACACTCCCCTAGGAAAATATGCTATGACCTATTTTATGACATCAAAGTCTTCCTTGCAGCCCAGTTACTATTTATTGTCACACAAATCCTATCTTACTATCTGATATTGGCGCGTTCCAAAATATTTCTTAGTTTTGTTGTTTTCTTGTTGGCACAATGCTCACTAAATATAGCCGATGTCGTTTGGAATAAACTAACTTACCTCACTGTTCACAGAAAGTGGTGTCGCTGTAGAAGATGTTCTTTCTTCTGGTTACTTGTGCCGGTGGCGCGCTACGATGCGAATAGGCCCTATATATGCTCAGCAACACGGAAGTCAAATACTCATAGCCTATGCCACAGTTCATAGTTCAACTAATTCGAAACCTAAACAACCCGATCGACATCCTGTTCGCTGTTTTCTTTGCACAGAAAACAACACAAATGTTTACGTTAAGATGATCCTGCTACATACGAATCATATCGTACTTGACAGTGCACCTTAAACTCACACTCTTCACACGATGTTTTGTGGGTGAAAATACATTAACACCATCCGGCAAGTTTATGATTCGTTCCACGACGGAGATATGTCAGCACCTACTAAAGCTACAGAACGGTTGTGCACTTTATCCCGACTTCCCCTATCTCGTCCATCACTGGTGCCAACTCTTCCGCTCTATCTGTATGTAGCATGTGACTCATATGCAGCGGGTCATCGTTTCAATGTTTGGACATTAGGCGTACAATACGGACGGTCAGCATCAGGTTTGGTTTTAAACACGAGTCAACGCTTTTACATGGAAACGTTTTAAATGATTCAGAAGCAAATGCACCAGCACGTGATTGCCTTTAAATTCACCCGTACGTGATTGCCTTTAAATGCACCCGCACGTGATTGCCTTTAAATGCACCCGCACGTGATTGCCTTTAAATGCACCCGCACGTGATTGCCTTTAAATTCACCCGTACGTGATTGCCTTTAAATGCACCCGCACGTGATTGCCTTTAAATGCACCCGCACGTGATTGCCTTTAAATGCACCCGCACGTGATTGCCTTTAAATGCACCCGCACGTGATTGCCTTTAAATGCACCCGCACGTGATTGCCTTTAAATTCACCCGTACGTGATTGCCTTTAAATGCACCCGCACATGACTGCCTTTAAATGCACCCGCACGTGACTGCCTTTAAATTCACCCGTACGTGACTGCCTTTAAATTCACCCGTATGTGACTGCCTTTAAATGCACCCGCACGTGACTGCCTTTAAATGCACCCGCACGTGACTGCCTTTAAATTCACCCGTACGTGACTGCCTTTAAATTCACCCGTACGTGACTGCCTTTAAATTCACCCGTACGTGACTGCCTTTAAATGCACCCGCACGTGATTGCCTTTAAATTCACCCGTACGTGACTGCCTTTAAATTCACCCGTACGTGACTGCCTTTAAATTCACCCGTACGTGACTGCCTTTAAATTCACCTGTACGTGACTGCCTTTAAATGCACCCGCACGTGATTGCCTTTAAATTCACCCGTACGTGATTGCCTTTAAATTCACCCGTACGTGATTGCCTTTAAATTCACCCGTACGTGACTGCCTTTAAATTCACCCCTACGTGATTGCCTTTAAATTCACCCGTACGTGATTGCCTTTAAATTCACCCGTACGTGACTGCCTTTAAATGCACCCGCACGTGACTGCCTTTAAATGCATCCGCACGTGACTGCCTTTAAATGCACCCGCACGTGATTGCCTTTAAATGCACCCGCACGTGACTGCCTTTAAATGCACCCGCACGTGACTGCCTTTAAATGCACCCGTACGTGACTGCCTTTAAATGCACCCGCACGTGATTGCCTTTAAATGCACCCGCACGTGATTGCCTTTAAATGCACCCGCACGTGATTGCCTTTAAATGCACCCGCACGTGATTGCCTTTAAATGCACCCGCACGTAATTGCCTTTAAATGCACCCGTACGTGATTGCCTTTAAATGCACCCGTATGTGATTGCCTTTAAATGCACCCGTACGTGATTGCCTTTAAATGCACCTGCACGTGATTGCCTTTAAATGCACCTGCACGTGATTGCCTTTAAATGCACCCGTACGTGATTGCCTTTAAATGCAAATCACTGATTGTATATAAACAGTATATAGCATTCTATGTCAGTTATATCCCAGTGGGCACACGACGTCTTTTAGCAGTCGATTTTTGGTCAAGCGGACGACGTCTCAAAATCACGTCAAAACGACGTCTATTATATGTATATCTGTTGATTTCTAAATCACGCCGATGAAGTGACATCTATTAGATATATGTCTATTGACATAAAATAACGCTGGAGAATTGACGTCTATTAGATGCAGTTTTATTGACAAGAAAGGGGTTGCAGTTCGAGGTTTGTGGTCAACCTCAAGGGGGTTCAATTGGAGGTTTTTGGTTAAGTTCAACAATTGTGAACACCATCACGACAAAATATTTAATAGCACCCCATCCATCCCCACCCCGTTTTCCAATGTAAAGGTCCGATAGCGGTGTGGTGCTGATGAAGCTCCGGCTCAGTCCCCTATATTAATTTCGTTCCGGCACCAGTGGACACAGTTTATATTGATATTCCATCTTAAGTGTGAAATACATAGTGAAGGTTTACATGTGCAATATGTGTGGTTGTAGTTGTGTTGCCTATTAGGGGAGGCTAGGGCACCATGCACATATTTGTTTCAAATTCCTCCAGTGACCAAAATACAATGTATATAAAACTGTATGTTAAACTTCTCGATATAAAAATTGTTTGTAGTTGGTTGATATATTTATATATTCCCCCAAAAATGAACAGTGTTAAACTTGTCATGTATTAGTTAAAGGGAAACAGAAGACATCTTTTTTGGGCCTATGCATTTACAAGAGTTAATACTAATTAACTATTTGGAAGTACAATCAACATTTCCACGTCAATGGTTAACTTAGAATGCGTTCTCAAAGTGGAAGATTCTAATAAAATATCCGATATCCCGGAAGCTGACATCTCACTCATCGCGAGTGGCTTCACTAATAAGCGCCGAGCTGTGACGTCGGTTATGATGCGTGTTGTTCTCCACATGTATACGAATACGCCGGTTCATTTATTGGTTTCTTATTTTTCCTTCGATTTAGAAGCTGAATTAATTTGGCATGCATTAACGAGTTTTATAATGCTACTGTGCGGGCGTAACATGTTTTCCAAGTTACAGCAACAAAGCAAATTTGGTGATTAATTACATTGTAAACTGCGGTACTGGCTACGGGACAGTGGCTATAAACATATCACAATACAAGAAACAACAACTTATATAATGGAAAGTGGTATAATCAGCTGAGTATATATCATTACAAATGCTAATAAACGGTTGGCCGAAATTATGGGTTTACTGAGCGTCGTAAACTAGACTAGTATTCCCAGTTCGGCGACCAATAATTGGGAAGAGTAGGAACGCATGACGTCAGTTTTTCAATGAAAATGGCGAGGTCCATTCAACTTTGTTTATCGTCAACAAGGTTTTTCTAGTAAACTACTGGCACGATAGTCTTAATTGTAGTTGCAAATGATTATATTTTGTTAATACTTTTAGACCGATACAATTGCCTTTTGTTACCCTTTAAATCATTAACTCTCAATTTTGTGTATCTCGCACAATGCACAGCAGGCATGGTGCCCCAAATATGGTAAGTACGTGGTGCCCCACCCCCCAATGATCACAATAACTATACACTGTGCTTACTGTTATTGACGTCACTACATGTTATCACCCACTGTACACTGTCTCATAAGCCAGCTATTAACAACTAACAGTAGAACCTTCCATAATGCACTAATGCGGTGCTGTAATATGAACCACATTATCAGCCCACATGATTACTTTTGGTGCTCAAAAACTACTAAATTCGACAACATTAAACAAAATAATGCGAGTGTGCCCAAATGTACAAGCATTGTGTGCAATATAATGTAGAACAGCATATTGCATCATCGATTTCAACTGAACCAATGACATCTGATGCGTATGGTGCCCCTCTGTGTACAGTGCCCTGGTCTCCCCCACGATATGTTTTGGTTTAAGCATTGTACAGTTTTTCAAAAAAAAGATTGTGATGAAACATACATGTACATATTATCAAGTTTATTCCAGTGGTGATCTATGACCTTGATATGGTATATTATATCAAGTTATTATCAGTGCACGGTAGGAGCCACTGACTCATCTTTCTCACAACAAGGATGTCTTTCAAAACTATGGCTTTTTCATAATCTATCAACATTATACTGATGTAAGACATCTAAAAGTGATGTTTTCAGAAGTATAAAAGCAAACTAGTTATGGTATTGTTTTCACATATAATTACTTCTCAAGATATAATGTATATAGAAGAAGTCTCAATATTGGCATATGCACTGAATGAAATCAAAAAAGAAATATGTCTGATCTTTTTGCAATGTTTAAAATATGTCTCAAAATTGACATTCCGGGGTATATAAATAGAGACGTCATCATATAGACACAAAAGACTTGACAGTTACTAGGAATCAAAATATTTTGAAGTTTTTTATATAAAAGACGTCTCAACATTTACATAAAATGAGATGTAATTTACACTTTCATTGACAACTTAAATTTGATCGCTAACATATGTCTAAAAGGCGTCACTAAGACATATTTATGACATCTAAGAGACGTATAAATATTTATGTAAAAACTTAGACGCAATTTAGACTTGCACTGGCAACCTAAAGTTGACATCTTTTAAACGTCTGAAAAAGGCGTCATTTAGACGTGCTTCTATGACGTCTAAAAGACGTCTACATTTTTACATGAAATAAGACGCAATTTAGACTTTCACTGGCAACCTAAATTTGACATCTTTTAGACCTCTAAAAAGACGTTATTTAGAAGTATTTTCTATGACGTTTTATATACATCTGAAAAAGACGCTGTTTTGATGTATTTTCTATGACATCTAAAATACGTCTAAATAAATGTGTATATATATTTATTATGGAATATATTTATCACTGCAACTTCGCAGCAAGACATCGACCCGGCATCCATACACGACCGCAAACAAATGCCCGAACGTCCGTCCATACACATGCATACACACGCATGCACGCACGCACGAATGAACGCACGCACGTACACACACTCGCCAGTGATGTGTAAGATGTGCATTTTAATCCGGATATAATATGTATATTGATAAATAGGTATAGATGTCTAAGGCCTATCATTAAACAATTAATCAGGATTCACTGATACGGAGATCAATATTGACACATAGTGGCCCGCCTCTCAATGCGACCTGCTGAGCACATGATCAGTGAACAGAGAATGGGTGCTGACGGGGAGCATCAATACAAAGAACAATGCACCAGTACACCGCCTAAATCTTACCGCTGTACAAGAGAACCATGAGGATGATAAGCTGTATATAGGCCTTTACTGCACCTGCCACAATTATATAGTAAGCCTTTGTAACGAACGACAAACAGTGAAACAAATGTCACTTTGCACAGGCCATGCTGAGCGCAAACAATTAAACGACCTATAATATAGCCATTTATTCATCGCCAATACACTTTTTATAACCTAGAAGGTTAAATTATTTTTAGAACAATTACACTGTTTTATTTTTTTTTACTATTTTCAGTCATTTACTATTTTATAAGACATTATTTATCATTTTTGAGCCGTTACTGTTTATGTGGGACAGTCATTCAGCCGCATAGTTTTAACGCATTTTAAACAACCTCGAAGTTGGCAAGAAACTTGAGTCAACAAAAGATGGAACTACACGTAACAACAGCTTCTATACTAATGGTCGCATTCCTAGCGGGTCTTAGACCTAGCAATGGTTTACATCAATGCATCAACCCGATAGTGTAAATGCCGGTTTGCAGTTAGTGGGTGAGAGGAACGTTCAGACAACCCTGCTGTTTGTAGCTGAAATGCGTATCAGGCGTGTTTTGTATGCTGCCTTAAACGAATACGTTCCTCGTATCTGCATTCGTGGACGTAAATACCCAATATGGTATGATAACGATATGATCGCAACCTTGAACGAGAAAGACCCCGCACACAAAGCATAGACATGCTCACATTACCAAGTATTTTCTGAACTACGAACCACTTTTAAGAAACGTAAGAAAGAAAGGTATTGTGACTACATATCGGAAATTGAAAAGTCCGTCAAACAAAACACCAAACGTCTATTCAGTGTTGCCAAAAGCAAACAAACTAATGTAAAACTTCCTAACTCAATGATATATAAAGGCACTGAGGCAGACCGTCCAGCTGACATAACAGAACTATTTTCTGACCCCTTCGAATCTGTCTTTACATTAGTAGATAACCTTGTTTATCCACGTATTCCCTCCTATCAGTCCGACTCAATGACTAATATCACAGTGTCTTATGATGATGTCATCGGAGTACTAAGAACCACCGATGTCAACAAAGCATGCGGTCCTGACAATGTATCAGATGTAATCCTTAGGGAATGTGCTGCCGAATTAGCAGGTCCACTAACTATGTTTTTTAATATGTCCTTAAACTATCGAACTTTTCCAACTTGTTTTAAAAGAGCAACTGTTGTTCCTGTGTACAAGAAGGGAGATAAACGAAATGTGTGCAACTACAGACCTATCTCTCTCTTACCGCTATTTAGCAAAGTTTTTGAGAAAGTCGTATACGACTCATTGTATGAGCATGTGCGTAACACAATTTCGGGCAGCCAACACGGATTTGTGAGGTGTAGAAGTACAGTATCTAATCTAGCTTGTTACTTGAACGCCATTTCTGAATCTATTGACAACAAGAAACAGATTGATTCTGTTTAGTTGGACTTCAGTAAAGCCTTTGATTCAGTATGCCATCCATTGTTAATTCACAAGCTTGGATCATATGGCTATTCCGGGCATTGCATAGAGTGGTTGAAGTCTTACATTGACAACCGAAAACAACGCGTGGTCCTCGAAGGCAAAACATCTGATTGGAAGTCGGTGTTGTCTGGTGTACCACAAGGTTCACAAATTGGACCACTTCTGTTTATCTTGTATATTAATAATCTTACTAATCATGTTAATTCATGTGAAATGTCATTGTATGCTAATGATTCCAAATTGTTTAAAGAAATTACGTTGGTGACCGATTGTCAGTTGGTGCAGAAGGATCTGGACAGTCTATGTCTTTGGTGTGAGACATGGCACCTTAAACTTAATTTTGAGAAATGCTGCATAATGTCATTCACTAACAAAAAGAAACGTATATCCTATGACTACACGATGTTAAGCCAGTCTCTGCCCAAGGTCACCGTTAGTGTGTGCACTAACAACTAGAGTCGTCGTATCTGGTAGGGCCTATCCAATTTCACTGTCCTTCACGATCTCTACGAAACTACATCCCTTTTAGAGTTTCCAATAGCAGAATCAACATTAGAAAACACTGTGTTTTGAATAGATGTATGACTATTTTCAACACATTGTATTTAAGTGATCCAACTTGTGATATATTTTCAGGAGCTGAACCCTTTAGATCCTCAATTCAAAAACATTTCTATGTATAACATATGTTTGCCTGGCATATTTGATGTTGATATTGTGTGTTTTATGTCTTTATTGTTCTTATGTTTTTATTATTCTAGTTTAATTATTTAGATGTACTGTTTCAGTTATAAGTCCTGTTACTGGGTCCACTGGACCTGTTGGAATCTGAATAAATATAATACAATACAACACACTCGCGATATCCCTCTGAAAACAACGAACCATGGCTACCTGTCTTTTAAATACAATGTTGATATCAGGAGATATCCAATTGAACCCCGGGCCTGCTAAATATCCATGTGGCGTATGCAAAAAGGGTGTCTCTTGCAATCACCGAGCCATGTGTTGTGATGAATGCAACACGTGGATACACATTGGTAGTTGTGGTGTATCACCCAAAGAGTGTAGCCAATTACAGAATGTCAGCTGGTACTGCACTCATTGGTCAATGCAAAATGTTTCAATTTTTTCTCAACGATAGCAAAATGATCTTTTGATAAAAAAACAAACGATAACAAAATGATCCCAACCCATATGACTTGTTGTCGGACTCAGAGTCTAAAACTGGAAAAAGAAACCCAAGTAATGAAAACATTGACCCCCCACACAGAACCCACAAACATCACAACATTCCCAGTCAAACACAAGTAACAGGAAACACAAACCACCAAAGAAACTCAAATTAATTATTACAAAGTGTAGAAGTATGCACTGCACCAACACGAACTGTATGCACTGCACCAACACCAACACGAACTGTATGCACTGCACCAACACCAACACGAACTGTATGCACTGCACCAACACCAACACGAACTGTATGCACTGCACCAATACCAACACGAACTGTATGCACTGCACCAACACCAACTGTATGCACTGCACCAACACCAACACGAACTGTATGCACTGCACCAACACCAACACGAACTGTATGCACTGCACCAATACCAACACGAACTGTATGCACTGCACCAACACCAACACGAACTGTATGCACTGCACCAACACCAACACGAACTGTATGCACTGCACCAATACCAACACGAACTGTATGCACTGCACCAACACCAACTGTATGCACTGCACCAACACCAACACGAACTGTATGCACTGCACCAACACCAACACGAACTGTAAGCGCTGCACCAACACGAACTGTATGCACTGCACCAACACCAATACGAACTGTATGCACTGCACCAACACCAACTGTATGCACTGCACCAACACCAACACGAACTGTATGCACTGCACCAACACCAACACGAACTGTAAGCGCTGCACCAACACCAACTGTATGCACTGCACCAACACCAATACGAACTGTATGCACTGCACCAACACCAACACGAACTGAACTGAAAGCCATCTTGATAACACCATATACTCAAACGACATCGCCCCATCTAACTATGAAATATTTAGAAATGACATACATTTGCATGGTGGTGGAGTCTTCATTGCAATAAAAGATAACTCTGTAGCCTCACACCATCATAATATTTCTTCTCGTGCTGAATTACTATGGGTCAAGCTCCAGTTCACAAATAGCAAACCACTACACATAGGTGCCTTCTATCGTCCACCATATAGTGGCATAGACATGCCAGACCACCTCCAGTCAGACCTTTAAAACCACTACACATAGGTGTCTTCTATCGTCCACCAGATAGTGGCATACACATGCCAGACCACCTCCAGTCAGACCTTTAAAACCACTACATATAGGTGCCTTCTATCGTCCACCAGATAGTGGCATACACATGCCAGACCACCTCCAGTCAGACCTTTAAAACCACTACACATAGGTGTCTTCTATCGTCCACCAGATAGTGGCATACACATGCCAGACCACCTCCAGTCAGACCTTTAAAACCACTACATATAGGTGCCTTCTATCGTCCACCAGATAGTGGCATAGACATGCCAGACCACCCCCAGTCAGCCCTGTCAAATCTCTACACATAGGTGCCTCCTATTGTCCACCATATAGTGGCATATACGTGTTAAACCACCTCCAGTCAGCCCTTTCAAACCACTACACAGAGGTGCCTCCTATCGTTCACCACATAGTGGTATAGACATGTTAGACCACCTCCAGTCAGCCCTTTCAAACCACTACACATAGGTGCCTCCTATCGTTCACTAGATAGTGGTATATACATGTTAGACCACCTCCAGTCAGCCCTTTCAAACCACTACACATAGGTGCCTCCTATCGTTCACCAGATAGTGGTATAGACATGTTAGACCACCTCCAGTCAGCCCTTTCAAACCACTACACATAGGTGCCTTCTATCGTCCACCAGATAGTGGTATAGACATGTTAGACCACCACCAGTCAGCCCTTTCAAACCACTACACATAGGTGCCTCCTATCGTCCACCAGATAGTGGTATAGACATGTTAGACCACCACCAGTCAGCCCTTTCAAACCACTACACATAGGTGCCTCCTATCGTCCACCAGATAGTGGTATAGACATGTTAGACCACCACCAGTCAGCCCTTTCAAACCACTACACATAAGTGCCTTCTATCATCCATCAGATAGTGGTATAGACATGCTAGACCACCTCCAGTCAGACCTTTCAAACCACTACACATAGATGCCTCCTATCGTTCACCAGATAGTGGTACAGACATGTTGGACCACCTCCAGTCAGCCCTTTCAAACCACTACACATAGGTGCCTCCTATCGTCCACCAGATAGTGGTATAGACATGCTAGACCACCTCCAGTCAGCCCTTTTAAACCACTACACATAGATGCCTTCTATCATCCATCAGATAGTGATATAGACATGCTAGACCACCTCCAGTCAGCCCTTTCAAAACTACAACAAACAGGTGCCAATAACACTCTCCCAAGTATTCATGTTGGAGGTGACTTCAACCTCCCCAGCATAGACTGGTCAAATAATTCCCTTGGGACATCTCCCTAGTATGGAGAGGGCATCAATAACAAGTTGATAGACACTGCAAATGAGTCGTCTCTTTTTCAACATGTCCATAAACCCACACGAGGAATAAACATCCTTGACCTCTTGTTCTCTACAAATCCTGACGTGGTACAAAATGTAACGGTTGCTCCGGGAATGAGTGACCATGACATCGTTCTAGCCAACATAAACAAGTAGAAAGGCCAACAAAAAGAAACCAAGGCTGGTATACCTCTTCTTAAAGGGTGATGCAAATAACACCAAGACAGCCTTTCTAATCTGGCCAAAGAATTCCAACAGCTAGATCCAAGCATGACTACAGTGGAATCAGCCTGGAACAAGTTCAAGGACTCAGTACTAGCATCTACAGATAGACATATTCCTCAAAATCGATTATCTGGCAGAGCACATCTTCCTAGGATCAATAAAATCATAAAAAAGAAAATGAGGCAACGTATACGACGCTATGATCGAGCTAGAAAAAACCCAAAACATGAACACTGGACTCAGTATGGACAGATCAGAAACGAAATCAAACAGTTACTAAGAAACTTGCAACGAGAACAGGTGGGCACCTCCCACTACAGTACAGGTGGGCACCTCCCACTGCAGTACAGGTGGGCACCTCCCACTGCAGTACAGGTGGGCACCTCCCACTGCAGTACAGGTGGGCACCTCCCACTACAGTACAGGTGGGCACCTCCCACTGCAGTACAGGTGGGCACCTCCCACTACAGTACAGGTGCGCACCTCCCACTACAGTACAGGTGGGCACCTCCCCCTGCAGTACAGGTGGGCACCTCCCACTGCAGTACAGGTGGGCACCTTCCACTACAGTACAACAACTCCATCAAAACTGACAATGTTGGGAAAGCAGAAGCTCAAAGCCACCAATTCAAATCCGTCTTTACTAAAGAAGATCTTGGCAACATGCCCTTAAAGGGAGAATGCCCCTACATATCTACGTCAGTTATTATCGTCATTGCGTCAGTAAAGGGATCAAGAACCTCATAGACAATCTTCGAATAAATAAACCCCCTGATCCAGACCGAATCCCTGTCAGAATTCTCAAGGAGTATTCTAACGAAATAGCACCAATTCTCAAGTTCATCTACAATCTCTCCTTCCACAAAGGAGAACTGCCCGAGGATTGGCAATCAGCAGACATATGTGTATTATTAAAAAAAGGGGACAGAAGCCTACCCAGTAACTACAGACCCATGTCTCTGAAATCAGTGTGTTGTAAACTAATGGAACACGTCCTATACCACTCGATCATGGCACACCTAGACAAAAACAACATCCTTATCAACGTTCAGCAGGGTTTCCGAGCAAAGCATTCGTTGACTCTCTAGCTAAATCTCTAGACAACAATGGAGAGACATATGTTTAACATGGTCCCTCATCAAAGAATTCTTCACAAACTGAAATATCCTGGTATATTGGGAAAGACCTGGAAATGGATCAACGCCTGGCTAACAAATAGGACCCAAAGGGTCGTGGTAGAGGGTGATGCCTCACACAAAATACAAATGACCTGCGGTGTACCACAAGGTACTGTACTTGCCCCCCTTATGTTTCTACTCTACATAAATGACATTAATGAAAATATAACTTCCCAAGTAAAACTCTTTGCTGATGACTGCTTACTGTTGAGGACAATAGAAAGAGCTGCTGATATACTAGCCCTACAGACAGACTTACATAAGATGTCACTCTGGGCCCAGATAAATGCTACACATTCCACATGTATACAAATCACAACCCATTAGCATGGGACTATACATTGGAAGGCGTCACTCTAAAGCCAGTCAGTCACCATCCCTATTTAGAGGTTGAACTACAGAGAGACCTGAAATGGAAAACCCATATTAATAACATCGCCTCAAACGCAAATGCTCACAAGATATAAAAGCGAAAGCATACACCACCCTAGTCAGACCAAAACTTGAATACTTATCAACAGTGTAGGACTCATACCGTAAATGCCAAATAAACTAAATAGACAAATCCAACGCAAAGCTGCCCGCTTCGTATTTCACGACTAATCAAGATAATCCAAATGTTAACTAATCTAAACTGGCCAACCCTCCACAACAGAAGGAAAGTCGCAAGACTCTCGGTCTTCCACAAAGAGCTACATCACTACATCAATCCATCCAGCTGTCTCAACGCGTCTACTCGCCACACCAGATCAAACGGTCGTCACAACTACATTCCTCCGTCAGTTAAACATGTTACATGTTCAAATATAGTTAATTTCCATGTACAATTATAGGCTGGAACTCCCTTAGCCCAGAAATATCACTGTGACAATATTACAACTTTCAAATGCAAAATAGAAAATAACATATTAGTGTAGGTATCGGAAACAAATTCCAACAAATAATATATGTCCTTATATCTTGATAATAAATCGTCTGATGCTGTCGATAGGGTACCCACGGGATTAAGTATAAAATGGTTCTTCCCGTTAACGATGTAGATGTAGACTTTAAGTGACGCGTAGAATGCAGTATTCTGGAGGCGATTACAGGAATTCCGCAGGTACGATCGAGTAATGCACTGAATCAATCTTCACAATGTTGATCTGCATGGCCCTACGGTGATCAACGCCCTCGAGTCCCCATTTAGTAGACGAATAGACGGCGAGAGCAAAACGTAACACTTAGGTCTGAGGACCGTATGGTGCCCATGTGTAGTCGATTGTACTGCTACCCGTTCTGAGATCATCTAAGGGGGGTTGCAGGGGGTCTTTTGAGAACTCTACCTGAGCTGCGGTCCAGCATCAACGTAGACATTGGGCATGGCCTGTGTACATCAGTCTCCTTACGACCGTGTGTCAGGTCATCACTTTGGACGTGCCGCGCGTTAAATATGGCTAGCTCTGGGTAACATGTAGATATCCATTATTTTGAGACATCGCCGTTTGATGGCCATAGGGAGCAAGACCAGCACAGAGAGACGAAGCTAACTCGAGTAAATTAAACAGCCACACACTGCAGGCGACGTCTGCTCTGGGGTCAAGTATGTCTTCATATTAACGCAGTTATCAAAACCGATTGTTGATCGGGGTATTTCCAGACGCACAAACCAATAGCACGGCCAATAGACGTATTGAGTACGGTATAAATATCATGACGTGTCTGATTCTCTGTTTGGTGGATGCAATGATGATTGAAACCTGAACAAAATCATAAAACTACTGTACAATGCTATTTTGAAGACACGACGTGGCTAGATGTTGTTACGATTTCAGTTTGCATGCATCTAACGCGGATTCTATCAAGTGCAACCAGAGAGCTATATATACCTCAACAATCGACTCACTGAGCTACTCATCAATCGTCGACTGATTTTATTGCTGTGCTTTACAATTCTATTTGTGTTCAGGCTCTTTGTATTTGGATCACTGGCTATTCTCATCTATAATTACTGTCTCAGGTACGGTCGTCTGTTTGTTTTGTCACACGTGTGTTGCTATTTCCAGCGCATGCACTTGCCTTGTCCATGACGTACGTGACGCATGCCCTTTACCCTGTCCATGACGTACGTTAGTGCATGTCCTTTGTCCTGTCCATGACGTACGTTAGTGCATGTCCTTTGTCCTGTTTATGACGTACATTGGCGCATACCCTTTGTCCAGGGGCGTCAGCAGGACTGTTTCTAGGGAAGGGCAAGATATATATATATAATATAATATATATATACACACACACACATACATAGACACACCTTTTTTTCCCCTTGCTCCCCTGCGGGGTGGGGTCCATGTCACTCAATAGCTTCTTTCGTGTTTCTCGTTATTTCTCTCCATCTCTGTCTGTTGTCCGCAATGACCTTCCAAGCTTAGCTGTTCACACCTGCTCTCCTAAGGTTCCTTTTCATGTGGTCATGTCATCTCAGCTTTGGTCTTCCTCTTAGTCGTTTGTCACCCTCTTTTGAACTTCGTTCATTCTTTGCATGTGTCCTGCCCATCTCATTCTGCCCTTCCACACTCTTCCATACTGCCGCTCCTGTTTGCAACCTCCTCTGTATTTTTTTACTACTTCTTCCATCCTCACACACTGTACCGTTCAAGTATAACAAGCTCTCCAATTGTTTAATGCTTTTTCTGTAGATCCACCTCCTGTTCACCTATCCACATTATTTCAGTCCTCTCTAGATGTATTCGGAGGCCATGTTGTCTAAAGGTGTTACTCCATTCTTGCAATGCTTACTATAGTTCCTCTTTGTTGTCAACCACCATTGCTTGGTCGTCTGTATACAGTATCTTCTTAAGTTTCTCTTGTTCCGATACCTTTCCACTGATTAGATTCAACACCATAATGAAAAGCAGGGGACTCAAAGCATTTCCCTACACCCACTCCAAATTGTTCCGATGTTTTTCCTTCGACTCTCACCACTGCTGTTGTCTCCTTGTACAATGCCTCTACCATTCTGAGCTGATGCGTGTAGCTGTACCCGCAGCTGTAGAGATCTGTAATCACCTAAACAACAGTGTCCACAGCTTGCGAAAGGCGACGTTGGCCAGATGCTTTCACCAAGCGAAGTCTTTGGCTTCACCAAGGAGCGACTAGATATGCATCCATTGTAATGTTAAGATGTTTGCGGAAGGGCATAATTTCGAAAATTCATTATTTGACGCTGACCTTGTTTGACATTGGATTCACGCTTACTGTACGACTTGGCAGCTCTACGACAGGCCTCTTTGGGATGTGGAAAAGTAGGGCTTTCAAATGAATGTGTGTGTGGGGGGGGGGGCATTTCAACTCCTAAAATAAAGCACTATTGGGGGTTTTACCGCTGGCATATAAATTTTTTATCATATGACATTTCAATTTCATGCAATATTTAGCATAAATGATTCATCTCTCACGGATCTGGTATGTGCGAGCTGGACAATATATTTTGTTGTTCAGCTCGCACATACCAGATGCGTGAGAGATGAATCATTTATGCTAAATATTGCATAAAATTGAAATGTCATGCGATACAATATCACAAGGCATTTCAAAATCACACGATATTTGACGTAAATTGTTCACTTCGCACGCATCTATTAGTCCAGCTGATATGTGCAGAAAAATAACGGAATTGTGCACTTTATATAGTTTATATATATTACATAAAATGTAAAGCTAACATATACTTTGACTCACGAATATACGTCCAACAAGTGCCCCCTCTGTCCCCCCCGCGGACGCCCATGCCTTTGTCCTGTCCATGACGTACGTTGGCGCATGCCCTTTTCCTGTCCACGATGTATGTTGGCGTATGAACTTGTCCTGTCAGTGGCGTACTTTAGTGCATGCCCTTTTCCTGTCTGTTGCAAATATCATTGAAGTTCACGGTTCCCACTTCCCACACACCAAACCACCAGCCGGGCGAAGTTCAAGTGATACAGCAAATTTCCTGTTAATAATTACGTAATGACAATTAACCTCTTGGCTGAAGGCAGGTAATGGTACAGAATTCTGAAGATAACTCCAAGTGTTCTGGTGGCAATCCCACTTACAGTACATTGGCATGTGCCTGGAATCCTCGTCCGAAGTAGTTTGCTGCACCTTGTGCTGTGGTGTCTTGCCACAGCATTCCTTGCAAAGTCCTACACAACTACTTGTTTCCTCCTGTCATTATTGTTGAATGTCTTAGCCAGGCTAAGAGGTCTCAGCAAATCGTCAGTTCTACAGATCACACCGTCAGGTTAATCAAACTTGGCATGTGTGTTCTACTTATTACCAATGAATATCATAATAAAACTAACCTATAGTAATTAAAATATACCCATAACAACGCTGCTTTTACTCAAGTGTCTGGAACATCTTCATTTGTATATATTTCACCAGTCATAATCTATTGAACTGAACATGTGATTGATGGATACAATATGTCTGCCTACGTTACAATCAAAAGTATGGCCTGACCGCCATTACAATACTGGGGCTAGACACAACTGCTAGATCAATTATTTGCCACAATTTCAACAAAATATATGAACGTTTCACATGTTCGGCATCAATTGTTAATGTTGCTAGGTAATAGTTCACGTGATCGATAGGTCAGTTACAAATCACACAGCATACACATTCTTATGAATGTTCCATCAGTTCCACAATAAATGCTAACTTCTTTGTTCTGTAAGGTTGACACTTTTTCCCATATCATTACCACCAAAATAACAGAATGCAGTTGTATTTCTGCAGGATTCTTTAGCTAATGTTTACAGAATTATTCATGTAATAAATAGGAAAACAAAACAATGTGGTATTCCCATTTTATTCTCAAACATTGCACGCATATAAAATATGTAAAAGAGTAGTCGGATATCCAAAATTTTGTATATACTGAATGGTAAATAAATGCAAATATTTCAAAATGACTCTACATTTGATGCAACTGAGTAAAATTACAGACACTAAGAGCACCCTTGACACTTCTGGATTATGCAGACGTCTTGAAAAAACTTTCCATACTTGGCTGTTTCTTGCTATAAGTTGTGTCATTCATGGATTTCTTTCTCTTCATAGTTTCAACCTACACATAAACATACTGTATTAACTATCCATTTGCAGGTTCTGATTACAACATATAACAACTGTTGTTGTAATGAAATTACCAGATATGTGTATATAATTTTATGTATTTATGTGTTACTTATAAATTATATTTCCTGTTGTTTAGTACATGCTATGATTTAATTACCAGACATGTGTGTATACAGCTGATTACATGTAGAAAATATGGAGCAATGTCATGCCTACGTTTCTAGATCACATTACAATCACCCCTACCTTATCAGCAGCAAACTTGAGACATTATAATTAGAGCCGACAGCCCTTTCAACTGTCCATGACGACCCACATACAGTATGCTACAGCTGGATTTCACCTTTCATTTAGTCAGCTCTCAAACAACCAACCAATTACACTTAGTGTCCAACTACACCCTTCATCTTTCAACGGAGCTGTCATGTTTCATCTATAGTAACACTGAGGCATGACCAATTAAAGATGATAAGACATGTTAAGAACGCATATTTCTTTGATTACCTTTGTGGTTGATTTCTTCGTTCCCACCTTCTTCTCATCATATGCTCTCAGAACCTAAATAAAATGGAGAGTAAGTTCCCTGTCCTTTATAGATATTTCTGAGTAAAGAAAGAATAAAATGTTCACATGATGGCACAACTGCTTACAAATTAGCCAATTAATTGTTTTTAAAATATAAATGATGATTCACAAACAATCGCTAGTATATCAAATACATTAAATAATGTTGTTAATATATTGTGATTGTATGTATCAGTAACATTGAGCATAGCAAAACAATGGTGATTATGCAAGTCACAGTGACAGCCAGTAATGTCCGTACAACCGTTGTAGGTGCAAGTGGCGACATCTGGTGTGTTAGTAAGAACCATACAATTTCACCAAAAAATCAATCATCAAATAGACCAAGTTGCTGTTTGCAAGACTGCTGGAGGATGGCAGTACAAAACAAACCATTGTTCAATGACTGGCAGCAAAACAACCACGGTTGCTTGGAGATTACAAAACATCTCTTGTCATGGAGATTACAAATTATGAGATTTTACAAAGTGCCCAATCTCCAACATCACCAGACACACTTAAAGTAGACGTACCTTTCTCATGGCCGTTGAAACCGCGGCGGTGTGGAAGTCTCCTGCCCTCACCCACCTCCTGGCCGGGGGGCCACTGTCTGTGTCCACCTCCACACTGACCAGAGCACTGTCCACTACATACGTCTGACGGATGTGGGAGAAGACATGATTCACCTACAGGACACATCAACAGTGCCAGGTAATATTACCTGTGTGTGTACAAGTATCATCTAAAAACCTGTTTTGCATATCCTACTTAGCTTCTTAATAAATCCACTCATATGTTGACAAATTTTGCTTTGTACATGATTATGAGAACGGTTAATCTTTTGGTTTTTGTTGCGCCATTGAGCTTGGATTTTCCAAGGATATTGGTGCAAAAGATGTAATAAATTTGTATTATTATCATTATTTAATAAGATTGACTAAGACTGCCATTCAGAGCAAACAACACTGGTGACTAACAAAAACCTGTTTACAATGGACATTTTTGAAAGTCCTGACTGATTTGTATAGCCCGATAGCTGTCCATTTCAGTAATCTGGCCATAACAGAGATACTGTGCAGTCCCGACGATGTCCACTGTGGAAAGGTTTTATTGTACCGCTATAAGTATTTTCAAAACTTAAAAAATTATATCTTATCACCACTTAATCTTCTTGCCTTGCCTTGCCTTGCTTTGCCTTGTGTGTGTGTGTGTGTGTGTGTGTGTGTGTGTGTGTGTGTGTGTGTGTGTGTGTGTGTGTGTGTGTGTGTGTGTGTGTGTGTGTGTGTGTGTGTGCATGCACATTATTATTATTAGTGTGTAAGCATGTGTCTGTGTGTGTGTGACTGTATGAGTGCGTGCACATGCCTACACGTGTGTATATATATAACCAACACTCTGGAATCAAGTATTGTGATCATGAATATCTTAGTCGTACATCTACTGATATCAGTCACTAAACACGTGACACCCACATGACCAATGTGTTGTCTCCCCTCCTGGAGTGACTCCCCCAATCCCAGTGTATCCCTCACATATGTCTCTATTGCCTTCCAACACTGCCCATTCGTGCACCCTGTTTCCATGGCAACACTGGGGAATTCCCATAGCCCAGCCAGGAGACCTAGGGAAGAGTCAAAAACACACATTTCAACTCATTTGTTGTTATGATTAAATTATATAAAGTTGTCCAATACACTTTGTCAGTTTGATAGTTTTCCAACCTGTTCTTTTTAATAATTACATTTATTCTTTTAAATTCAAGATTAATTTATTTACAAATTAGAGCAAGTAGTTGAAAGTGTATAAGAATATCACATTACAACACAATCCAATACTAAATATCTTTAGGTCGTATGTCAAAGACAATCCATAACACATTTAGAATGCTATAAAACACTGCACTATTAAATACTGGCCGCTCAATAGAGCTTTGATTTAGTGTGTCCTGTTTCAAAAAGTTGCGAGATAGTGAAGGTTATGTTTATGCACCTTACGATAATTTCTATTGCTGTTACTGCCACTTCTGATTTAATTTGTTTACTCTACTCCTTGCAACATGATTCCGTTCAGTAATCTCTTAAAAAAACAGCCAATAACTCAAAGAATAATTGGGTAATTTAAAGATTCCCAGCAACTGTGCAACCACTCTGCAGCCTTTACTTGCCGGGATGGTTTATCTTAGATTCAGATTCAGACTGTTTATTACCAAGTAGCATTTCAAATGTACGAGGAATTCTTGGCATTGTGGCATCAACATACATGCACGCTTGTCTCCCCTGCCCACCATCATGCACACGCAAAATATACAATCAGAAACATTATGAAACTATGCTAAAACTAGTATAAATTTAAACCAAGGCCAACTGCCAACATATTTTAAGACAGTCGTACATCTATTAACATAAAGTGAACTTGATAACATAATATTAATACCGTCTGAACATTACCTAAAAAGTTAAAAAGTATACATGTAGTTAAATAAATAATACATAAATGTATAAATAAATTAGCTGACGATATAAAAACTAAGCTGACAGTTAAAAAGTATGTACATACATGTAGTGAAGTTAATAAATAATAAAAATAAATAAATAACTAAACAAATAATAAATAAATAATTTAGCATGGCGACATAAAATCTAAACTGACTGACTACAGTATCATGGCATCTTGCGGTTCAAGTGACTCACAGCCTGCGGATAAAAACTATTTTTAAGTCTAGTCTTAAAAAAGCCGATGCAGAACCTGATTGATTCTGTCTCCCCTGTGACAAGTGATCGTATTGTAAAGGGTCCTGTTACCTGTCTCAGGTCTCTGCACTAGCAGAAACTGCCTCTCACCGCCCTCTACCCTGTATAGAACACACACAGCTGCCGTCTCCGCCCGTGGGGTCTTCTTCTTTCCCTTCCGGGGGTAATTCAGTACACTAAGGCTAACATAAATGAAAACATTGTCAATGAATAATTAAATCATGATATATACAATTTTAATAACCAATCAATATTTGTATATTTTACGTGTCCTTAGCATGTTAGTTCATGATGTGCTTTTCAGCAGATTTATTCTCCACGATTTTATTGGGAGTTCATAAAAAAGATAACTGACAGCAGAAATGACACTCTGAGTTGTTGTAGGAAACACTTCACAGGATGACTCTTACAGCTTGAGTCAAATTGATGGTGACATTTAAAAGGTGTCACTCTACTAGGGTGCTGCTCTACATGGAAGACACTTTACAAGGGAGAGACTTTACAAGGAAGACACTTTACAAGGGAGACACTTTACTGGGGAGACACTTTACTGGGGAGACACTTTACTGGGGAGACACTTTATAAGGGAGACACTTTACTGGGGAGACACATTACCAAGGAGAGTTTTAATTACACACTTACCTTGGATCGAGCTGGTCATTAGAGCAGAGACAGCAGTCTTCAACATCTGCAGAAAACACAAGATGACAGAAACAAACTCTTAATGTGACAGCTTTAATAGATCACAATGATAACACGTTAATGTGTGAATTAATTATGTAAATAGTACACAGATCCATGCTGAATTATGATTGAATGAACTATTTTAGGAGCTCATATCTGTGTGTCAGTTAAGGAGAGATATGGCAGCTAGATAGGACTTTTTTCAATGCACAATTAATGCAATGTTTTGTGCCCAAGTTGTAGAGTATGTCTTATTGAATAAAATATATATAATTTTGTCTGCCAAACCCCCCGTTTCCATTCCATGGCAACAATCAAAGATGGCCGCCAGATAGGGACTATATAGCATAATTTGGAAACATTGTAGCTCCTCCCATAATGCAGTAATTAATGTAATTATTTCTAGTTCTTATTTACAACATCTCATTCTATGCAATGTCGAAGAAAAATGTCATTAATGCAGCATCACTACTTCTAGAGATATGATGTTTCCAAATTGGAAAAACACTGGTTTTAGCAAAAAGGTTTAAACGGCTGTCAAAAGTTCGGTAATGGGATTTATCACATGACAGAAGCATACTTTATCCATGAATATAAGTTACTTAGAGGTATGTAAATGTTATAAAAGAGATCTTTATTAATAGTAAACATAAAATGCTATCAGAATACAAAAGAATCACATTTTGAGTATTTTGGTCAAAAAATGTCATTTTAGCTGCAGTGTGTCTCCTTAACTGCGAAAACTGATACGGGTCATTGCAGATACATTTAAAATGAACATCATTTATTATAATTTTATAAAAATACCTTTAGAAGAAACATCACAACACCCTAGGATTTCAGGATCATGTCAAGAAAAACCATAGTTAGAGTTACCGGACACAATAGGAGACTGAAGTGATGATATTGTTAATAAAAGTGGCTTTGGTTCTTACCACACTCAGTAGGTGGCAGCAGGGTGGCACATATGTGCTGACCAAATGTCATGGTGGATGTTTCTTTTGCTTTTTGCACCTGTCAATTATGAACATGTAGTTTATATGGCAACCAACCAAGTCGTTTCTTCAGACACTAACATTCAGAGATGACCAAAATATTAAGTGCCGACTTTGTTCAAGACTTGCCAAACGAATAATTATACTAATTAGAACAATTTTGATTACAGGAAGGATACCATTTATATGGCATTTTGATACATACAACTTTTATTACAATCTGTAATCACTCTTGAAAGCATACACTGATGACAGTGATAAAGCAGGAAGCATGTAGCCACAGACAGACACATTACAGACAGTGTGTTGAAAGCACACACTGATGACAGTGATGAAGCAGGAAGCATGTAGTCACAGACAGACACACTACAGACAGTGTGTTGAAAGCACTCATTGATGACAGTGATGAAGCAGGAAGCATGTAGTCACAGACAGACACACTACAGACAGTGTGTTGAAAGCACTCATTGATGACAGTGATCAAGCAGGAAGCACGTAGTCACAGACAGACACACTACAGACAGTGTGTTGAAAGCACACACTGATGACAGTGATGAAGCAGGAAGCATGTAGTCACAGACAGACACACTACAGACAGTGTATTGAAAGCACTCATTGATGACAGTGATCAAGCAGGAAGCACGTAGTCACAGACAGACACACTACAGACAGTGTGTTGAAAGCACACACTGATGACAGTGATGAAGCAGGAAGCATGTAGTCACAGACAGACACACTACAGACAGTGTATTGAAAGCACTCATTGATGACAGTGATCAAGCAGGAAGCACGTAGTCACAGACAGACACACTACAGACAGTGTATTGAAAGCACTCATTGATGACAGTGATGAAGCAGGAAGCATGTAGTCACAGACAGACACACTACAGACAGTGTGTTGAAAGCACTCATTGATGACAGTGATGAAGCAGGAAGCATGTAGTCACAGACAGACACACTACAGACAGTGTGTTGAAAGCACACACTGATGACAGTGATGAAGCAGGAAGCATGTAGTCACAGACAGACACACTACAGACAATGTGTTGAAAGCACTCATTGATGACAGTGATGAAGCAGGAAGCATGTAGTCACAGACAGACACACTACAGATAGTGTGTTGAAAGCACTCATTGATGACAGTGATGAAGCAGGAAGCACGTAGTCACAGACAGACACACTACAGACAGTGTGTTGAAAGCACTCATTGATGACAGTGATGAAGCAGGAAGCATGTAGTCACAGACAGACACACTACAGACAGTGTGTTGAAAGCACACACTGGCGACAGTGATGAAGCAGGAAGCATGTAGTCACAGACACACTACAGACAGTGTGTTGAAAGCACACACTGATGACAGTGATGAAGCAGGAAGCATGTAGTCACAGACAGACACACTACAGACAGTGTGTTGAAAGCACTCATTGCTGACAGTGACGAAGCAGGAAGCATGTAGTCACAGACACACTACAGACAGTGTGTTGAAAGCACTCATTATGACAGTGATGAAGCAGGAAGCATGTAGTCACAGACAGACACACTACAGACAGTGTGTTGAAAGCACTCATTGATGACAGTGACGAAGCAGGAAGCATGTAGTCACAGACAGACACACTACAGACAGTGTGTTGAAAGCACACACTGATGACAGTGACGAAGCAGGAAGCATGTAGTCACAGACAGACACACTACAGACAGTGTGTTGAAAGCACTCATTGATGACAGTGATGAAGTAGGAAGCATGTAGTCACAGACAGACACACTACAGACAGTGTGTTGAAAGCACACACTGACGACAGTGATGAATCAGGAAGCATGTAGTCACAGACAGACACACTACAGACAGTGTGTTGAAAGCACACACTGATGACAGTGATGAAGCAGGAAGCTTGTAGTCACAGACAGACACACTACAGACAGTGTGTTGAAAGCACTCATTGATGACAGTGATCAAGCAGGAAGCATGTAGTCACAGACAAACACACTACAGACAGTGTGTTGAAAGCACACACTGATGACAATGATGAAGCAGGAAGCATGTAGTCACAGACAGACACACTACAGACAGCGTGTTGAAAGCACACACTGATGACAGTGATGAAGCAGGAAGCATGTAGTCACAGACAGACACACTACAGACAGTGTGTTGATCACACACACTGACGACAGTGATGAAGCAGGAAGCATGTAGTCACAGACAGACACACTACATACAGTGTGTTGAAAGCACTCATTGGTGACAGTGATAAAGCAGGAAGCATGTAGTCACAGACAGACACACTACAGACAGTGTGTTGAAAGCACTCATTGATGACAGTGATGAAGCAGGAAGCATGTAGTCACAGACAGACACACTACAGTGTGTTGAAAGCACACACTGATGACAGTGATGAAGCAGGAAGCATGTAGTCACAGACAGACACACTACAGACAATGTGTTGAAAGCAAACACTGTTGACAGTGATGAAGCAGGAAGCATGTAGTCACAGACAGACACACTACAGACAGTGTGTTGAACACACACACTGATGACAGTGATGAAGCAGGAAGCATGTAGTCACAGACAGACACACTACAGACAGTGTGTTGAAAGCACACTCTGATGACAGTGACGAAGCAGGAAGCATGTAGTCACAGACAGACACACTACAGACAGTGTGTTGAAAGCACACACTGATGACAGTGATGAAGCAGGAAGCATGTAGACAGTGTGTTGAAAGCACACACTGATGACAGTGATAAAGCAGGAAGCATGTAGTCACATATAGACACACTACAGACAGTGTGTTGAAAGCACTCATTGATGAAAGTGATTAAGCAGGAAGCATGTAGTCACAGATAGACACACTACAGACAGTGTGTTGAAAGCACACACTGATGACAGTGACGAAGCAGGAAGCACGTAGTCACAGATAGACACACTACAGACAGTGTGTTGAAAGCACACACTGATGACAGTGATGAAGCAGGAAGCATGTAGTCACAGACAGACACACTACAGACAGTGTGTTGAAAGCACTCATTGATGACAGTGATCAAGCAGGAAGCACGTAGTCACAGACAGACACACTACAGACAGTGTGTTGAAAGACACACTGATGACAGTGATGAAGCAGGAAGCATGTAGTCACAGATAGACACACTACAGACAGTGTGTTGAAAGCACTCATTGATGAAAGTGATTAAGCAGGAAGCATGTAGTCACAGATAGACACACTACAGACAGTGTGTTGAAAGCACACACTGATGACAGTGACGAAGCAGGAAGCATGTAGTCACAGACAGACACACTACAGAGAGTGTGTTGAAAGCACTCATTGATGACAGTGATGAAGCAGGAAGCATGTAGTCACAGACAGACACACTACAGACAGTGTGTTGAAAGCACACACTGACGACAGTGACGAAGCAGGAAGCATGTAGTCACAGACAGACACACTACAGACAGTGTGTTGAAAGCACTCATTGATGACAGTGATGAAGCAGGAAGCATGTAGTCACAGACAGACACACTACAGACAGTGTGTTGAAAGCACACTCTGATGACAGTGACGAAGCAGGAAGCATGTAGTCACAGACAGACACACTACAGACAGTGTGTTGAAAGTACACACTGATGACAGTGATGAAGCAGGAAGCATGTAGTCACAGACAGACACACTACAGACAGTGTATTGAAAGCACTCATTGATGACAGTGATCAAGCAGGAAGCACGTAGTCACAGACAGACACACTACAGACAGTGTGTTGAAAGCACACACTGATGACAGTGATGAAGCAGGAAGCATGTAGTCACAGACAGACACACTACAGACAGTGTATTGAAAGCACTCATTGATGACAGTGATCAAGCAGGAAGCACGTAGTCACAGACAGACACACTACAGACAGTGTATTGAAAGCACTCATTGATGACAGTGATGAAGCAGGAAGCATGTAGTCACAGACAGACACACTACAGACAGTGTGTTGAAAGCACTCATTGATGACAGTGATGAAGCAGGAAGCATGTAGTCACAGACAGACACACTACAGACAGTGTGTTGAAAGCACACACTGATGACAGTGATGAAGCAGGAAGCATGTAGTCACAGACAGACACACTACAGACAATGTGTTGAAAGCACTCATTGATGACAGTGATGAAGCAGGAAGCACGTAGTCACAGACAGACACACTACAGACAGTGTGTTGAAAGCACTCATTGATGACAGTGATGAAGCAGGAAGCATGTAGTCACAGACAGACACACTACAGACAGTGTGTTGAAAGCACACACTGGCGACAGTGATGAAGCAGGAAGCATGTAGTCACAGACACACTACAGACAGTGTGTTGAAAGCACACACTGATGACAGTGATGAAGCAGGAAGCATGTAGTCACAGACAGACACACTACAGACAGTGTGTTGAAAGCACTCATTGCTGACAGTGACGAAGCAGGAAGCATGTAGTCACAGACACACTACAGACAGTGTGTTGAAAGCACTCATTATGACAGTGATGAAGCAGGAAGCATGTAGTCACAGACAGACACACTACAGACAGTGTGTTGAAAGCACTCATTGATGACAGTGACGAAGCAGGAAGCATGTAGTCACAGACAGACACACTACAGACAGTGTGTTGAAAGCACTCATTGATGACAGTGATGAAGCAGGAAGCATGTAGTCACAGACAGACACACTACAGACAGTGTGTTGAAAGCACTCATTATGACAGTGATAAAGCAGGAAGCATGTAGTCACAGACAGACACACTACAGACAGTGTGTTGAAAGCACACACTGATGACAGTGACGAAGCAGGAAGCATGTAGTCACAGACAGACACACTACAGACAGTGTGTTGAAAGCACTCATTGATGACAGTGATGAAGTAGGAAGCATGTAGTCACAGACAGACACACTACAGACAGTGTGTTGAAAGCACACACTGACGACAGTGATGAATCAGGAAGCATGTAGTCACAGACAGACACACTACAGACAGTGTGTTGAAAGCACACACTGATGACAGTGATGAAGCAGGAAGCTTGTAGTCACAGACAGACACACTACAGACAGTGTGTTGAAAGCACTCATTGATGACAGTGATCAAGCAGGAAGCATGTAGTCACAGACAAACACACTACAGACAGTGTGTTGAAAGCACACACTGATGACAATGATGAAGCAGGAAGCATGTAGTCACAGACAGACACACTACAGACAGCGTGTTGAAAGCACACACTGATGACAGTGATGAAGCAGGAAGCATGTAGTCACAGACAGACACACTACAGACAGTGTGTTGATCACACACACTGACGACAGTGATGAAGCAGGAAGCATGTAGTCACAGACAGACACACTACATACAGTGTGTTGAAAGCACTCATTGGTGACAGTGATAAAGCAGGAAGCATGTAGTCACAGACAGACACACTACAGACAGTGTGTTGAAAGCACTCATTGATGACAGTGATGAAGCAGGAAGCATGTAGTCACAGACAGACACACTACAGTGTGTTGAAAGCACACACTGATGACAGTGATGAAGCAGGAAGCATGTAGTCACAGACAGACACACTACAGACAATGTGTTGAAAGCAAACACTGTTGACAGTGATGAAGCAGGAAGCATGTAGTCACAGACAGACACACTACAGACAGTGTGTTGAACACACACACTGATGACAGTGATGAAGCAGGAAGCATGTAGTCACAGACAGACACACTACAGACAGTGTGTTGAAAGCACACTCTGATGACAGTGACGAAGCAGGAAGCATGTAGTCACAGACAGACACACTACAGACAGTGTGTTGAAAGCACACACTGATGACAGTGATGAAGCAGGAAGCATGTAGACAGTGTGTTGAAAGCACACACTGATGACAGTGATAAAGCAGGAAGCATGTAGTCACATATAGACACACTACAGACAGTGTGTTGAAAGCACTCATTGATGAAAGTGATTAAGCAGGAAGCATGTAGTCACAGATAGACACACTACAGACAGTGTGTTGAAAGCACACACTGATGACAGTGACGAAGCAGGAAGCACGTAGTCACAGATAGACACACTACAGACAGTGTGTTGAAAGCACACACTGATGACAGTGATGAAGCAGGAAGCATGTAGTCACAGACAGACACACTACAGACAGTGTGTTGAAAGCACTCATTGATGACAGTGATCAAGCAGGAAGCACGTAGTCACAGACAGACACACTACAGACAGTGTGTTGAAAGACACACTGATGACAGTGATGAAGCAGGAAGCATGTAGTCACAGATAGACACACTACAGACAGTGTGTTGAAAGCACTCATTGATGAAAGTGATTAAGCAGGAAGCATGTAGTCACAGATAGACACACTACAGACAGTGTGTTGAAAGCACACACTGATGACAGTGACGAAGCAGGAAGCATGTAGTCACAGACAGACACACTACAGAGAGTGTGTTGAAAGCACTCATTGATGACAGTGATGAAGCAGGAAGCATGTAGTCACAGACAGACACACTACAGACAGTGTGTTGAAAGCACACACTGACGACAGTGACGAAGCAGGAAGCATGTAGTCACAGACAGACACACTACAGACAGTGTGTTGAAAGCACTCATTGATGACAGTGATGAAGCAGGAAGCATGTAGTCACAGACAGACACACTACAGACAGTGTGTTGAAAGCACACTCTGATGACAGTGATGAAGCAGGAAGCATGTAGTCACAGACAGACACACTACAGACAGTGTGTTGAAAGCACTCATTGATGACAGTGATCAAGCAGGAAGCACGTAGTCACAGACAGACACACTACAGACAGTGTGTTGAAAGACACACTGATGACAGTGATGAAGCAGGAAGCATGTAGTCACAGATAGACACACTACAGACAGTGTGTTGAAAGCACTCATTGATGAAAGTGATTAAGCAGGAAGCATGTAGTCACAGATAGACACACTACAGACAGTGTGTTGAAAGCACACACTGATGACAGTGACGAAGCAGGAAGCATGTAGTCACAGACAGACACACTACAGAGAGTGTGTTGAAAGCACTCATTGATGACAGTGATGAAGCAGGAAGCATGTAGTCACAGACAGACACACTACAGACAGTGTGTTGAAAGCACACACTGACGACAGTGACGAAGCAGGAAGCATGTAGTCACAGACAGACACACTACAGACAGTGTGTTGAAAGCACTCATTGATGACAGTGATGAAGCAGGAAGCATGTAGTCACAGACAGACACACTACAGACAGTGTGTTGAAAGCACACTCTGATGACAGTGACGAAGCAGGAAGCATGTAGTCACAGACAGACACACTACAGACAGTGTGTTGAAAGCACACACTGATGACAGTGATGAAGCAGGAAGCATGTAGTCACAGACAGACACACTACAGACAGTGTGTTGAAAGCACTCTTTGATGACAGTGATGAAGCAGGAAGCATGTAGCCACAGACAGACACATTACAGACAGTGTGTTGAAAGCACACACTGATGACAGTGATGAAGCAGGAAGCATGTAGTCACAGACAGACACACTACAGACAGTGTGTTGAAAGCACTCATTGATGACAGTGATGAAGCAGGAAGCATGTAGTCACAGACAGACACACTACAGACAGTGTGTTGAAAGCACTCATTGATGACAGTGATCAAGCAGGAAGCACGTAGTCACAGACAGACACACTACAGACAGTGTGTTGAAAGCACACACTGATGACAGTGATGAAGCAGGAAGCATGTAGTCACAGACAGACACACTACAGACAGTGTATTGAAAGCACTCATTGATGACAGTGATCAAGCAGGAAGCACGTAGTCACAGACAGACACACTACAGACAGTGTGTTGAAAGCACACACTGATGACAGTGATGAAGCAGGAAGCATGTAGTCACAGACAGACACACTACAGACAGTGTATTGAAAGCACTCATTGATGACAGTGATCAAGCAGGAAGCACGTAGTCACAGACAGACACACTACAGACAGTGTATTGAAAGCACTCATTGATGACAGTGATGAAGCAGGAAGCATGTAGTCACAGACAGACACACTACAGACAGTGTGTTGAAAGCACTCATTGATGACAGTGATGAAGCAGGAAGCATGTAGTCACAGACAGACACACTACAGACAGTGTGTTGAAAGCACACACTGATGACAGTGATGAAGCAGGAAGCATGTAGTCACAGACAGACACACTACAGACAGTGTGTTGAAAGCACTCATTGATGACAGTGATGAAGCAGGAAGCATGTAGTCACAGACAGACACACTACAGACAGTGTGTTGAAAGCACTCATTATGACAGTGATGAAGCAGGAAGCATGTAGTCACAGACAGACACACTACAGACAGTGTGTTGAAAGCACACACTGATGACAGTGATGAAGCAGGAAGCATGTAGTCACAGACAGACACACTACAGACAGTGTGTTGAAAGCACTCATTGATGACAGTGATGAAGTAGGAAGCATGTAGTCACAGACAGACACACTACAGACAGTGTGTTGAAAGCACACACTGACGACAGTGACGAAGCAGGAAGCATGTAGTCACAGACAGACACACTACAGACAGTGTGTTGAAAGCACTCATTGATGACAGTGATGAAGCAGGAAGCATGTAGTCACAGACAGACACACTACAGACAGTGTGTTGAAAGCACACTCTGATGACAGTGACGAAGCAGGAAGCATGTAGTCACAGACAGACACACTACAGACAGTGTGTTGAAAGCACTCATTGATGACAGTGATGAAGCAGGAAGCATGTAGTCACAGACAGACACACTACAGACAGTGTGTTGAAAGCACACTCTGATGACAGTGACGAAGCAGGAAGCATGTAGTCACAGACAGACACACTACAGACAGTGTGTTGAAAGCACACACTGATGACAGTGATGAAGCAGGAAGCATGTAGTCACAGACAGACAAACTACAGACAGTGTGTTGAAAGCACTCATTGATGAGAGTGATGAAGCAGGAAGCATGTAGTCACAGACAGACACACTACAGACAGTGTGTTGAAAGCACACACTGATGACAGTGACGAAGCAGGAAGCACGTAGTCACAGATAGACACACTACAGACAGTGTGTTGAAAGCACACACTGATGACAGTGATGAAGCAGGAAGCATGTAGTCACAGACAGACACACTACAGACAGTGTGTTGAAAGCACTCATTGATGACAGTGATCAAGCAGGAAGCACGTAGTCACAGACAGACACACTACAGACAGTGTGTTGAAAGACACACTGATGACAGTGATGAAGCAGGAAGCATGTAGTCACAGATAGACACACTACAGACAGTGTGTTGAAAGCACTCATTGATGAAAGTGATTAAGCAGGAAGCATGTAGTCACAGATAGACACACTACAGACAGTGTGTTGAAAGCACACACTGATGACAGTGACGAAGCAGGAAGCATGTAGTCACAGACAGACACACTACAGAGAGTGTGTTGAAAGCACTCATTGATGACAGTGATGAAGCAGGAAGCATGTAGTCACAGACAGACACACTACAGACAGTGTGTTGAAAGCACACACTGACGACAGTGACGAAGCAGGAAGCATGTAGTCACAGACAGACACACTACAGACAGTGTGTTGAAAGCACTCATTGATGACAGTGATGAAGCAGGAAGCATGTAGTCACAGACAGACACACTACAGACAGTGTGTTGAAAGCACACTCTGATGACAGTGATGAAGCAGGAAGCATGTAGTCACAGACAGACACACTACAGACAGTGTGTTGAAAGCACTCATTGATGACAGTGATCAAGCAGGAAGCACGTAGTCACAGACAGACACACTACAGACAGTGTGTTGAAAGACACACTGATGACAGTGATGAAGCAGGAAGCATGTAGTCACAGATAGACACACTACAGACAGTGTGTTGAAAGCACTCATTGATGAAAGTGATTAAGCAGGAAGCATGTAGTCACAGATAGACACACTACAGACAGTGTGTTGAAAGCACACACTGATGACAGTGACGAAGCAGGAAGCATGTAGTCACAGACAGACACACTACAGAGAGTGTGTTGAAAGCACTCATTGATGACAGTGATGAAGCAGGAAGCATGTAGTCACAGACAGACACACTACAGACAGTGTGTTGAAAGCACACACTGACGACAGTGACGAAGCAGGAAGCATGTAGTCACAGACAGACACACTACAGACAGTGTGTTGAAAGCACTCATTGATGACAGTGATGAAGCAGGAAGCATGTAGTCACAGACAGACACACTACAGACAGTGTGTTGAAAGCACACTCTGATGACAGTGACGAAGCAGGAAGCATGTAGTCACAGACAGACACACTACAGACAGTGTGTTGAAAGCACACACTGATGACAGTGATGAAGCAGGAAGCATGTAGTCACAGACAGACACACTACAGACAGTGTGTTGAAAGCACTCTTTGATGACAGTGATGAAGCAGGAAGCATGTAGCCACAGACAGACACATTACAGACAGTGTGTTGAAAGCACACACTGATGACAGTGATGAAGCAGGAAGCATGTAGTCACAGACAGACACACTACAGACAGTGTGTTGAAAGCACTCATTGATGACAGTGATGAAGCAGGAAGCATGTAGTCACAGACAGACACACTACAGACAGTGTGTTGAAAGCACTCATTGATGACAGTGATCAAGCAGGAAGCACGTAGTCACAGACAGACACACTACAGACAGTGTGTTGAAAGCACACACTGATGACAGTGATGAAGCAGGAAGCATGTAGTCACAGACAGACACACTACAGACAGTGTATTGAAAGCACTCATTGATGACAGTGATCAAGCAGGAAGCACGTAGTCACAGACAGACACACTACAGACAGTGTGTTGAAAGCACACACTGATGACAGTGATGAAGCAGGAAGCATGTAGTCACAGACAGACACACTACAGACAGTGTATTGAAAGCACTCATTGATGACAGTGATCAAGCAGGAAGCACGTAGTCACAGACAGACACACTACAGACAGTGTATTGAAAGCACTCATTGATGACAGTGATGAAGCAGGAAGCATGTAGTCACAGACAGACACACTACAGACAGTGTGTTGAAAGCACTCATTGATGACAGTGATGAAGCAGGAAGCATGTAGTCACAGACAGACACACTACAGACAGTGTGTTGAAAGCACACACTGATGACAGTGATGAAGCAGGAAGCATGTAGTCACAGACAGACACACTACAGACAGTGTGTTGAAAGCACTCATTGATGACAGTGATGAAGCAGGAAGCATGTAGTCACAGACAGACACACTACAGACAGTGTGTTGAAAGCACTCATTATGACAGTGATGAAGCAGGAAGCATGTAGTCACAGACAGACACACTACAGACAGTGTGTTGAAAGCACACACTGATGACAGTGATGAAGCAGGAAGCATGTAGTCACAGACAGACACACTACAGACAGTGTGTTGAAAGCACTCATTGATGACAGTGATGAAGTAGGAAGCATGTAGTCACAGACAGACACACTACAGACAGTGTGTTGAAAGCACACACTGACGACAGTGACGAAGCAGGAAGCATGTAGTCACAGACAGACACACTACAGACAGTGTGTTGAAAGCACTCATTGATGACAGTGATGAAGCAGGAAGCATGTAGTCACAGACAGACACACTACAGACAGTGTGTTGAAAGCACACTCTGATGACAGTGACGAAGCAGGAAGCATGTAGTCACAGACAGACACACTACAGACAGTGTGTTGAAAGCACTCATTGATGACAGTGATGAAGCAGGAAGCATGTAGTCACAGACAGACACACTACAGACAGTGTGTTGAAAGCACACTCTGATGACAGTGACGAAGCAGGAAGCATGTAGTCACAGACAGACACACTACAGACAGTGTGTTGAAAGCACACACTGATGACAGTGATGAAGCAGGAAGCATGTAGTCACAGACAGACAAACTACAGACAGTGTGTTGAAAGCACTCATTGATGAGAGTGATGAAGCAGGAAGCATGTAGTCACAGACAGACACACTACAGACAGTGTGTTGAAAGCACTCATTGATGACAGTGATCAAGCAGGAAGCACGTAGTCACAGACAGACACACTACAGACAGTGTGTTGAAAGCACACACTGATGACAGTGATGAAGCAGGAAGCATGTAGTCACAGACAGACACACTACAGACAGTGTATTGAAAGCACTCATTGATGACAGTGATCAAGCAGGAAGCACGTAGTCACAGACAGACACACTACAGACAGTGTGTTGAAAGCACACACTGATGACAGTGATGAAGCAGGAAGCATGTAGTCACAGACAGACACACTACAGACAGTGTATTGAAAGCACTCATTGATGACAGTGATCAAGCAGGAAGCACGTAGTCACAGACAGACACACTACAGACAGTGTATTGAAAGCACTCATTGATGACAGTGATGAAGCAGGAAGCATGTAGTCACAGACAGACACACTACAGACAGTGTGTTGAAAGCACTCATTGATGACAGTGATGAAGCAGGAAGCATGTAGTCACAGACAGACACACTACAGACAGTGTGTTGAAAGCACACACTGATGACAGTGATGAAGCAGGAAGCATGTAGTCACAGACAGACACACTACAGACAGTGTGTTGAAAGCACTCATTGATGACAGTGATGAAGCAGGAAGCATGTAGTCACAGACAGACACACTACAGACAGTGTGTTGAAAGCACTCATTATGACAGTGATGAAGCAGGAAGCATGTAGTCACAGACAGACACACTACAGACAGTGTGTTGAAAGCACACACTGATGACAGTGATGAAGCAGGAAGCATGTAGTCACAGACAGACACACTACAGACAGTGTGTTGAAAGCACTCATTGATGACAGTGATGAAGTAGGAAGCATGTAGTCACAGACAGACACACTACAGACAGTGTGTTGAAAGCACACACTGACGACAGTGATGAAGCAGGAAGCATGTAGTCACAGACAGACACACTACAGACAGTGTGTTGAAAGCACTCATTGATGACAGTGATGAAGCAGGAAGCATGTAGTCACAGACAGACACACTACAGACAGTGTGTTGAAAGCACACTCTGATGACAGTGACGAAGCAGGAAGCATGTAGTCACAGACAGACACACTACAGACAGTGTGTTGAAAGCACTCATTGATGACAGTGATGAAGCAGGAAGCATGTAGTCACAGACAGACACACTACAGACAGTGTGTTGAAAGCACACTCTGATGACAGTGACGAAGCAGGAAGCATGTAGTCACAGACAGACACACTACAGACAGTGTGTTGAAAGCACACACTGATGACAGTGATGAAGCAGGAAGCATGTAGTCACAGACAGACACACTACAGACAGTGTGTTGAAAGCACTCATTGATGACAGTGATGAAGCAGGAAGCATGTAGTCACAGACAGACACACTACAGACAGTGTGTTGAAAGCACTCATTGATGACAGTGATCAAGCAGGAAGCACGTAGTCACAGACAGACACACTACAGACAGTGTGTTGAAAGCACACAGTGATGACAGTGATGAAGCAGGAAGCATGTAGTCACAGACAGACACACTACAGACAGTGTGTTGAAAGCACTCATTGATGACAGTGATGAAGTAGGAAGCATGTAGTCACAGACAGACACACTACAGACAGTGTGTTGAAAGCACACACTGACGACAGTGACGAAGCAGGAAGCATGTAGTCACAGACAGACACACTACAGACAGTGTGTTGAAAGCACTCATTGATGACAGTGATGAAGCAGGAAGCATGTAGTCACAGACAGACACACTACAGACAGTGTGTTGAAAGCACACTCTGATGACAGTGACGAAGCAGGAAGCATGTAGTCACAGACAGACACACTACAGACAGTGTGTTGAAAGCACTCATTGATGACAGTGATGAAGCAGGAAGCATGTAGTCACAGACAGACACACTACAGACAGTGTGTTGAAAGCACACTCTGATGACAGTGACGAAGCAGGAAGCATGTAGTCACAGACAGACACACTACAGACAGTGTGTTGAAAGCACACACTGATGACAGTGATGAAGCAGGAAGCATGTAGTCACAGACAGACACACTACAGACAGTGTGTTGAAAGCACTCATTGATGACAGTGATGAAGCAGGAAGCATGTAGTCACAGACAGACACACTACAGACAGTGTATTGAAAGCACTCATTGATGACAGTGATCAAGCAGGAAGCACGTAGTCACAGACAGACACACTACAGACAGTGTGTTGAAAGCACACACTGATGACAGTGATGAAGCAGGAAGCATGTAGTCACAGACAGACACACTACAGACAGTGTATTGAAAGCACTCATTGATGACAGTGATCAAGCAGGAAGCACGTAGTCACAGACAGACACACTACAGACAGTGTGTTGAAAGCACACACTGATGACAGTGATGAAGCAGGAAGCATGTAGTCACAGACAGACACACTACAGACAGTGTATTGAAAGCACTCATTGATGACAGTGATCAAGCAGGAAGCACGTAGTCACAGACAGACACACTACAGACAGTGTATTGAAAGCACTCATTGATGACAGTGATGAAGCAGGAAGCATGTAGTCACAGACAGACACACTACAGACAGTGTGTTGAAAGCACTCATTGATGACAGTGATGAAGCAGGAAGCATGTAGTCACAGACAGACACACTACAGACAGTGTGTTGAAAGCACACACTGATGACAGTGATGAAGCAGGAAGCATGTAGTCACAGACAGACACACTACAGACAGTGTGTTGAAAGCACTCATTGATGACAGTGATGAAGCAGGAAGCATGTAGTCACAGACAGACACACTACAGACAGTGTGTTGAAAGCACTCATTGATGACAGTGATGAAGCAGGAAGCATGTAGTCACAGACAGACACACTACAGACAGTGTGTTGAAAGCACACACTGATGACAGTGATGAAGCAGGAAGCATGTAGTCACAGACAGACACACTACAGACAGTGTGTTGAAAGCACTCATTGATGACAGTGATGAAGCAGGAAGCATGTAGTCACAGACAGACACACTACAGACAGTGTGTTGAAAGCACTCATTATGACAGTGATGAAGCAGGAAGCATGTAGTCACAGACAGACACACTACAGACAGTGTGTTGAAAGCACACACTGATGACAGTGACGAAGCAGGAAGCATGTAGTCACAGACAGACACACTACAGACAGTGTGTTGAAAGCACTCATTGATGACAGTGATGAAGTAGGAAGTATGTAGTCACAGACAGACACACTACAGACAGTGTGTTGAAAGCACACACTGACGACAGTGATGAATCAGGAAGCATGTAGTCACAGACAGACACACTACAGACAGTGTGTTGAAAGCACACACTGATGACAGTGATGAAGCAGGAAGCATGTAGTCACAGACAGACACACTACAGACAGTGTGTTGAAAGCACTCATTGATGACAGTGATCAAGCAGGAAGCATGTAGTCACAGACAAACACACTACAGACAGTGTGTTGAAAGCATACACTGATGACAGTGATGAAGCAGGAAGCTTGTAGTCACAGACAGACACACTACAGACACTGTGTTGAAAGCACTCATTGATGACAGTGATGAAGCAGGAAGCATGTAGTCACAGACAGACACACTACAGACAGCGTGTTGAAAGCACACACTGATGACAGTGATGAAGCAGGAAGCATGTAGTCACAGACAGACACACTACAGACAGTGTGTTGATCACACACACTGACGACAGTGATGAAGCAGGAAGCATGTAGTCACAGACAGACACACTACATACAGTGTGTTGAAAGCACTCATTGGTGACAGTGATGAAGCAGGAAGCATGTAGTCACAGACAGACACACTACAGTGTGTTGAAAGCACACACTGATGACAGTGATGAAGCAGGAAGTATGTAGTCACAGACAGACACACTACAGACAATGTGTTGAAAGCAAACACTGTTGACGGTGATGAAGCAGGAAGCATGTAGTCACAGACAGACACACTACAGACAGTGTGTTGAACACACACACTGATGACAGTGATGAAGCAGGAAGCATGTAGTCACAGACAGACACACTACAGACAGTGTGTTGAAAGCACTCATTGATGATAGTGATGAAGCAGGAAGCATGTAGTCACAGACAGACACACTACAGACAGTGTGTTGAAAGCACACTCTGATGACAGTGACGAAGCAGGAAGCATGTAGTCACAGACAGACACACTACAGACAGTGTGTTGAAAGCACACACTGATGACAGTGATGAAGCAGGAAGCATGTAGACAGTGTGTTGAAAGCACACACTGATGACAGTGATAAAGCAGGAAGCATGTAGTCACATATAGACACACTACAGACAGTGTGTTGAAAGCACTCATTGATGAAAGTGATTAAGCAGGAAGCATGTAGTCACAGATAGACACACTACAGACAGTGTGTTGAAAGCACACACTGATGACAGTGACGAAGCAGGAAGCACGTAGTCACAGATAGACACACTACAGACAGTGTGTTGAAAGCACACACTGATGACAGTGATGAAGCAGGAAGCATGTAGTCACAGACAGACACACTACAGACAGTGTGTTGAAAGCACTCATTGATGACAGTGATCAAGCAGGAAGCACATAGTCACAGACAGACACACTACAGACAGTGTGTTGAAAGACACACTGGTGACAGTGATGAAGCAGGAAGCATGTAGTCACAGATAGACACACTACAGACAGTGTGTTGAAAGCACACACTGATGACAGTGATGAAGCAGGAAGCATGTAGTCACAGACAGACACACTACAGACAGTGTGTTGAAAGCACACACTGATGACAGTGATGAAGCAGGAAGCATGTAGTCACAGATAGACACACTACAGACAGTGTGTTGAAAGCACACACTGATGATAGTGATGAAGCAGGAAGCATGTAGTCACAGACAGACACACTACAGACAGTGTGTTGAACACACACACTGACGACAGTGACGAAGCAGGAAGCATGTAGTCACAGATAGACACACTATAGATAGTGTGTTGAAAGCACACACTGATGACAGTGATGAAGCAGGAAGCATGTAGTCACAGACAGACACACTACAGACAGTGTGTTGAAAGCACACACTGATGACAGTGATGAAGCAGGAAGCATGTAGTCACAGACAGACACACTACAGACAGTGTGTTGAAAGCACACACTGATGACAGTGATGAAGCAGGAAGCATGTAGTCACAGATAGACACACTACAGACAGTGTGTTGAAAGCACACACTGATGACAGTGATGAAGCAGGAAGCATGTAGTCACAGATAGACACACTACAGACAGTGTGTTGACAGCACACACTGATGACAGTGATGAAGCAGGAAGCATGTAGTCACAGACAGACACACTACAGACAGTGTGTTGAACACACACACTGACGACAGTGACGAAGCAGGAAGCATGTAGTCACAGACAGACACACTACAGACAGTGTGTTGAAAGCACTCATTGATGACAGTGATGAAGCAAGAAGCATTTAGTCACAGACAGACACACTTTAGACAGTGTGTTGAAAGCACACTCTGATGACAGTGACGAAGCAGGAAGCATGTAGTCACAGACACACTACAGACAGTGTGTTGAAAGCACTCATTGATGACAGTGATGAAGTAGGAAGCATGTAGTCACAGACAGACACACTACAGACAGTGTGTTGAAAGCACACACTGATGACAGTGACGAAGCAGGAAGCATGTAGTCACAGACAGACACACTACAGACAGTGTGTTGAAAGCACTCATTGATGACAGTGATGAAGTAGGAAGCATGTAGTCACAGACAGACACACTACAGACAGTGTGTTGAAAGCACACACTGACGACAATGATGAAGCAGGAAGCATGTAGTCACAGATAGACACACTACATACAGTGTGTTGAAAGCACTCACTGATGACAGTGATGAAGCAGGAAGCATATAGTCACAGATAGACACACTACAGACAGTGTGTTGAAAGCACACACTGATGACAGTGATGAAGCAGGAAGCATGTAGTCACAGATAGACACACTACAGACAGTGTGTTTAAAGCACACACTGATGACAGTGATGAAGCAGGAAGCATGTAGTCACAGACAGACACACTACAGACAGTGTGTTGAAAGCACACACTGATGACAGTGATGAAGCAGGAAGCATGTAGTCACAGATAGACACACTACAGACAGTGTGTTGAAAGCACTCACTGATGACAGTGATGAAGCAGGAAGCATGTAGTCACAGATAGACACACTACAGACAGTGTGTTGAAAGCACACACTGATGACAGTGATGAAGCAGGAAGCATGTAGTCACAGATAGACACACTACAGACAGTGTGTTGAAAGCACTCATTGATGACAGTGATCAAGCAGGAAGCACGTAGTCACAGATAGACACACTACAGACAGTGTGTTGAAAGCACTCATTGATGACAGTGATCAAGCAGGAAGCACGTAGTCACAGACAGACACACTACAGACAGTGTGTTGAAAGACACACTGATGACAGTGATGAAGCAGGAAGCATGTAGTCACAGATAGACACACTACAGACAGTGTGTTGAAAGCACACACTGATGACAGTGATGAAGCAGGAAGCATGTAGTCACAGATAAACACACTACAGACAGTGTGTTGAAAGCACACACTGATGACAGTGATGAAGCAGGAAGCATGTAGTCACAGATAGACACACTACAGACAGTGTGTTGAAAGCACACACTGATGACAGTGATGAAGCAGGAAGCATGTAATCACAGATAGACACACTACAGACAGTGTGTTGAAAGCACTCATTGATGACAGTGATCAAGCAGGAAGCACGTAGTCACAGACAGACACACTACAGACAGTGTGTTGAAAGACACACTGATGACAGTGATGAAGCAGGAAGCATGTAGTCACAGATAGACACACTACAGACAGTGTGTTGAAAGCACACACTGATGACAGTGATGAAGCAGGAAGCATGTAGTCACAGACAGACACACTACAGACAGTGTGTTGAAAGCACACACTGATGACAGTGATGAAACAGGAAGCATGTAGTCACAGATAGACACACTACAGACAGTGTGTTGAAAGCACACACTGATGACAGTGATGAAGCAGGAAGCATGTAGTCACAGACAGACACACTACAGACAGTGTGTTGAAAGCACACACTGATGACAGTGATGAAGCAGGAAGCATGTAGTCACAGACAGACACACTACAGACAGTGTGTTGAAAGCACTCTACCTGGCAGTAGGCATGACAAAGGTGTCGGACAGGGCATTGGTTACACAGTGGCTTCTTTGGCGTACAGACAGTTGCTCCTAGTTCCATCAGACTCTGGTTGAAGTCTCCGGGTCTTTCAGGGTCCACAATTGTATTCACTGCAGACCTAGACATGTTCAAACAAATTGAGAAATCATCAAGTGAAAATGTTTTGTGTATCCTTACTGGATGATCCAAATTCGACTTTGGGCAGGATAATTTCTGACATCTGCCCCATTCAAAACTCAATCAATAATACTGGATGATTTCCAAACGTATTCATACTGATTACAGGTAGATTCCTAAAATATATAAAATATTTAGGTGATGTATTAAAACACTAGCAGCAAGTGACTGTGACTGCTTACCATACTGCGTCAGTGACAGGTGGACTGGATATGTCGGCACTGATGACTCTCATTCTTGCAAGGACTCGGTTCACATTCCCGTCCACCAGACCTGTCACCTACGAGGACAACACTCGCATACATTCCCACCGCTAATGTATGAACAACATTCAAGAATTAATATTTTGTAAGCAGTATTATTGATGAGTTGTCTTGCTTTAGTGTAACAGATAACATCTATATTTTTCTAACTATATGAAATATCATGGGTCTTCCTATGGTAATTATGTGGTAAAGTGGAGACCAAAAGTCTTAGAAATGCCTTATATTAGAAATGCTGAGAAAAGCATTTTAAAGCAATTTTTGATGTATTAATTTAATGAACTGAATGTCTATAAAGCAAAATAATCTAGTGCTTAAGTGTGTTTTAAAATACTCATGCTGTCTTTAGTTGACTTGTTTATCATATATAAAAACTCTAGCAACAACAGAAATGCCATCTATTGTGCAGTCAAAGAAGTAAATAAAATGGTAAAAGGCACATAAAAAAAACAAAAATTAACTTTTTTATGAAATATAAATAAACTAAAATGATAAAAAAAAGTTGTAAAAATTGTCATCTTTACAATAATTTTCGGCGGGTAAGGTGACCGTGTTAGTGGCTGTTTGCCATACAAAACTAGCCCTGGCTGATCCCCTACACGAAGTGCGGAAGTTGGCTAAATCAAACTAGTAATTGATTTCGCCAATCGTGACTGCATCACCAGTGAGAACAGCGCAAATACCCGCGCCAATTTGAAGATGGATAAATGACTTCTGGGAATCCCAATATATAATGACCCGTTCACCCATTAGCAAGAGCAGCTGAGCGGTATTGTGTATTCGAATAATTGCTTCTACTTCCTAAACATTGCATGTAACACGAGCCACGGTTGGTTGAAACTAGTTTTATTATGACCACCTGACCTGCCGACATCCTCTGATCTAGTGAGCAATTTCATAGGCTGAGCTTAAATTCAGAGTTTTGCAAAGCGATCAGCCAGGGATACTGCTGGCTGGCACTGACGTAATCAGCAGCAGCGACCCCTGGGGTGCAAGGATGGACACACCTTGTGGAATGCGATGGAAGCAATTGCTGCAGCTGTGTACCGACCGACTCCTGGTAGACTTCTCATCAACCTCTCCGCAGTGTCTGGGACCTCACCTTCCATCTCTCTCACTACCTGGGCACCACAACCAATTGTAATTTATTGTAACTCTTTACAACACATACAATTCAAATCTATATCTAACTGTAATCAAACTAATGTATGCGTGTGTGGGGGTGTATTAATATTTTCCTTCTAGACACAGTTTACATCTTAGTTGCCAAAGTTTCAGGGATCTATGACCTTTTGGAAGAAAACTAATGCATTTCCTTTTTTTAAATTCCCAAATTTTACTGGTTTTAGGGTTTGTACCGTACCTTAAACTTGCTTACACTACACACATGCATACATATTATGTTTTTTGTTTTTGTTTTTCTTCTTTTTATTCTGGAAGAATTTGATTAGGTGATGTATTGATTCAGTTAAAGTTTTATTACAAAAGGTGGCTCCTCGATAGCGACTACCACAGTCTTAGAGGAGTCTCCTGACCCTACTTTTCGTTATTTATCATACATTATATCATGTTTACCATAAGGTTATATATTTGTATTATTAAATTGTTACATGGATGTATTGTATGTATTATTTGAAATGTCTGGGTCAAATAAAACAAATTCTTCTTCTTCTTCTTAGACAAATGTAAGCTCATTCTGACTACTATTTCACATATTTTCTGCAGTAGTATTGAGGTTGCAAAGGACTGCTGATCCGCTGAGGACATTTTATTTAACTTGCGTTAATGCGAATTTACATTATACAACAAATGTCATTTTCGAATACCCCAGGAAACCATCTTCTGCCTTTGTGTGTAGGTAGCAGTCAAAGGATCAAGGAAATTGGTACTAATACCAATTTTAACTCCCCCCATTTAACTTTTTAGTAAACATCTACTTTTAAATAATGTGTTGTATGTCCAATTTTTTTTCTTTTATTGTATTCATTAAACAATTTTACTATTTACTATCACAATAACTGTCTTCATTCACTTATGGGTCAACATCATTGAATACTGAGTCACCAATACATGTATAATATGACCAAGGAATACAAATATACATGAACGTAATGGCAACAATTTACCTTAGTGGCTCCCTCTAGTAGTCTTCTGCCGCGACTGTAGTAGCCGAGGCCTGACCACATCTCGTTCACCTCCTTCTCACACAAACAAGCAAAGCACAATGATAACTGACATGTAGAAACATTTTGTACCAGCTTACCCTCACCCATTGAGCAACAAACCAAGGGTATAGATCATCACCCTTTCAGGGTATCTATATCTTGAACTAGTTTACTAGTTTTCTAGAGAGGTGTTCACCGTGCAATTCTGTGAGGTAGGAGAAAGGCCCTCTTGAAAAGCATAGCACATTAAAAATTTGTAAGTAAACAGTCTTAGATAACTATCGTGTGTTTAAATACATTACAAATTGGCGGGTCAGAGGTCAATGGTCCAAGGAAGAGAATGAACAGTGCTCTAAAGACATGAGTAGCCCTCGGCACTTGGGAGGAGATGATGCAACAATGCTCTAACGACTTGAGTGGCCCTCGGCACCTGGGAGGAGATGATGCAACAATGCTCTAAAGACGTGAGTGGCCCTCGGCACTTGGGAGGAGATGATGCAACAGTGCTCTAAAGACATGAGTGGCCCTCGGCACCTGGGAGGAGATGATGCAACAATGCTCTAAAGATGTGAGTGGCCCTCGGCACTTGGGAGGAGATGATGCAACAATGCTCTAGATATGAGTGGCCCTCGGCACTTGGGAGGAGATGATGCAACAATGCTCTAAAGACGTGAGTGGCCCTCGGCACTTGGGAGGAGATGATGCAACAATGCTCTAAAGACGTGAGTGGCCCTCGGCACCTGGGAGGAGATGATGCAACAATGCTCTAAAGACGTGAGTGGCCCTCGGCACCTGGGAGGAGATGATGCAACAATGCTCTAAAGACGTGAGTGGCCCTCGGCACCTGGGAGGAGATGATGCAACAATGCTCTAAAGATGTGAGTGGCCCTCGGCACTTGGGAGGAGATGATGCAACAATGCTCTAGATATGAGTGGCCCTCGGCACTTGGGAGGAGATGATGCAACAATGCTCTAAAGACGTGAGTGGCCCTCGGCACTTGGGAGGAGATGATGCAACAATGCTCTAAAGACGTGAGTGGCCCTCGGCACCTGGGAGGAGATGATGCAACAATGCTCTAAAGACGTGAGTGGCCCTCGGCACCTGGGAGGAGATGATGCAACAATGCTCTAAAGACGTGAGTGGCCCTCGGCACCTGGGAGGAGATGATGCAACAATGCTCTAAAGACGTGAGTGGCCCTCGGCACCTGGGAGGAGATGATGCATCAATGCTCTAAAGACGTGAGTGGCCCTCGGCACCTGGGAGGAGATGATGCATCAATGCTCTAAAGACGTGAGTGGCCCTCGGCACCTGGGAGGAGATGATGCAACAATGCTCTAAAGACGTGAGTGGCCCTCGGCACCTGGGAGGAGATGATGCAACAATGCTCTAAAGACGTGAGTGGCCCTCGGCACCTGGGAGGAGATGATGCAACAATGCTCTATAGACGTGTGTGGCCCTCGGCACTTGGGAGGAGATGATGCAACAATGCTCTAGACATGAGTGGCCCTCGGCACTTGGGAGGAGATGATGCAACAATGCTCTAAAGACGTGAGTGGCCCTCGGCACTTGGGAGGAGATGATGCAACAATGCTCTAGACATGAGTGGCCCTCAGCACTTGGGAGGAGATGATGCAACAATGCTGTAAAGACGTGAGTGGCCCTCGGCACTTGGGAGGAGATGATGCAACAATGTTCTAAAGACATGAGTGGCCCTCGGCACCTGGGAGGAGATGATGCAACAATACTCTAAAGACATGAGGTGTCCTCGGCACTTGGGAGGAGATGATGCAACAATGCTCTAAAGACGTGAGAGGCCCTCGGCACTTGGGAGGAGATGATGCAACAATGCTCTAAAGACATGAGTGGCCCTCGGCACCTGGGAGGAGATGATGCAACAATGCTCTAAAGACGTGAGTGGCCCTCGGCACCTGGGAGGAGATAATGCAACAATGTTCTAGAGTTGCTGTATTAATATATAAATACAAACATTATGAAAATATTAATGCATTATTTTTAAATGACAAACTATTTCATTAAAGCAATGCCTGGATCTCTCCAGCACTGTCCATATACAATAACTTTCATGTGTTAGAGCTATTTAATAACTGCCTGTTATTGAATGATAATAAAATACTGTAAGTTGATCATACCTCCAGTGTAGCTTTAGCCAGGGCTTCAAGAGATGGCCATTTCTACAAAACAAACAACATAGATCACTTGTGACATCCACTTTTCGGCAAATTAAGTATTAAAAGATACTTTCATCTCGGAAATACAGGGAAAGATGAAGAGAACAACACCTCTAGGAGAGCCGGCACTACGGGACCTTATGTGGGTGTTTTGCCTCTGTGAGTCTATGGCAGGTTTTTCCATTTCCCAGTGTGAGGTTGTTTTACAAAGAAACTAGTTAGAAGGGACTAATGGCTTTTAGTATATCTTCCTAACTGTAACAACCCATATAATGTGGGGAGAATGAGTTGCCCATGTTTCAATACAGGAAACCCTGGTTCTCTTGACTGACAGCTCAGAATTCTATCATCAAGTTACTAGTCTTACTATGCCTCATGAATACCTGGTTAAAAGCAATATTTTTCAAAGATGGATTTACATCAATGAACAGTATTTTGCTCATAAATCTATAATATAATTGAGCTAGCATGTGTGTGTGTGTTTGTGGGTGTGTGTCTGTGTGTGTGTGTGTGTGTGTGTGTGTGTGTGTGTGTGTGTGTGTGTGTGTGTGTGTGTGTGTGTGTGTGTGTGTGTGTGTGTGTGTGTGTGTGTGTGTGTGTGTGTGTGTGTGTGTGTGTGCGGGTATGTCACTGTTTCCCTCCTAGATGGCTTGCTTGCACCTCAGGTGCTAAACTTCCAGGGATTAGTCAATTATTCACAATGCATGGTTTCTATGACTGTTCTGAGCACTGTGAGCCATCCAATCATCACTTGGTTTCTGTGATTGTCCTGAACACTGTGAGCCATCCAATCATCACTTGGTTTCTGTGATTGTCCTGAACACTGTGAGCTGTCCACTCATCACTTGGTTTCTGCGTTTGTTCTGAGCACTGTGAGCCGTCCACTCATCACTTGGTTTCTGTGTTTGTTCTGAGCACCGTGAGCCATCCACTCATCACTTGGTTTCTGTGTTTGTTCTGAGCACCGTGAGCCGTCCACTCATCACTTGGTTTCTGTGTTTGTTCTGAGCACTGTGAGCCATCCACTCATCACTTGGTTTCTGTGTTTGTTCTGAGCATTGTGAGCCGTCCACTCATCACTTGGTTTCTGTGTTTGTTCTGAGCACTGTGAGCCGTCCACTCATCACTTGGTTTCTGTGTTTGTTCTGAGCATTGTGAGCCGTCCACTCATCACTTGGTTTCTGTGTTTGTTCTGAGCACTGTGAGCCGTCCACTCATCACTTGGTTTCTGTGTTTGTTCTGAGCACCGTGAGCCATCCACTCATCACTTGGTTTCTGTGTTTGTTCTGAGCACCGTGAGCCGTCCACTCATCACTTGGTTTCTGTGTTAGTTCTGAGCACCGTGAGCCGTCCACTCATCACTTGGTTTCTGTGTTAGTTCTGAGTACCGTGAGCCGTCCACTCATCACTTGGTTTCTGCATTTGTTCTGAGCATTGTGAGCCGTCCAGTCATCACTTGGTTTCTGTGTTTGTTCTGAGCACCGTGAGCCATCCACTCATCACTTGGTTTCTGTGTTTGTTCTGAGCACTGTGAGCCGTCCACTCATCACTTGGTTTCTGTGTTTGTTCTGAGCACCGTGAGCCATCCACTCATCACTTGGTTTCTGTGTTTGTTCTGAGTACCGTGAGCTGTCCACTCATCACTTGGTTTCTGTGTTTGTTCTGAGCACTGTGAGCCGTCCACTCAAAACTTGGTTTCTGTGTTTGTTCTGAGCACCGTGAGCTGTCCACTCATCACTTGGTTTCTGTGTTTGTTCTGAGCACTGTGAGCCGTCCACTCAAAACTTGGTTTCTGTGTTTGTTCTGAGCACTGTGAGCCGTCCACTCATCACTTGGTTTCTGTGTTTGTTCTGAGCACCGTGAGCCATCCACTCATCACTTGGTTTCTGTGTTTGTTCTGAGTACCGTGAGCTGTCCACTCATCACTTGGTTTCTGTGTTTGTTCTGAGCACTGTGAGCCGTCCACTCATCACTTGGTTTCTGTGTTTGTTCTGAGCACCGTGAGCTGTCCACTCATCACTTGGTTTCTGTGTTTGTTCTGAGCACTGTGAGCCGTCCACTCAAAACTTGGTTTCTGTGTTTGTTCTGAGCACTGTGAGCCGTCCACTCATCACTTGGTTTCTGTGTTTGTTCTGAGTACCGTGAGCTGTTCACTCATCACTTAGTTTCTGTGATTGTTCTGAGCACTGTGAGCCGTCCACTCATCACTTGGTTTCTGTGATTGTCCTGAGCACTGTGAGCTGTCCACTCATCACTTGGTTTCTGTTATTGTTCTGAGCACTGTGAGCCGTCCACTCATCACTTGGTTTCTGTGATTGTTCTGAGCACTGTGAGCAGTCCACTCATCACTTGGTTTCTGTGATTGTTCTGAGCACTGTGAGCCGTGCACTCATCACTTGGTTTCTGTGTTTGTTCTGAGTACCGTGAGCTGTTCACTCATCACTTAGTTTCTGTGATTGTTCTGAGCACTGTGAGCCGTCCACTCATCACTTGGTTTCTGTGATTGTCCTGAGCACTGTGAGCTGTCCACTCATCACTTGGTTTCTGTGATTGTTCTGAGCACTGTGAGCCGTCCACTCATCACTTGGTTTCTGTGATTGTTCTGAGCACTGTGAGCAGTCCACTCATCACTTGGTTTCTGTGTTTGTTCTGAGCACTGTGAGCCGTCCACTCATCACTTGGTTTCTGTGTTTGTTCTGAGCACCGTGAGCTGTCCACTCATCACTTGGTTTCTGTGTTTGTTCTGAGCACTGTGAGCCGTCCACTCAAAACTTGGTTTCTGTGTTTGTTCTGAGCACTGTGAGCCGTCCACTCATCACTTGGTTTCTGTGTTTGTTCTGAGCACCGTGAGCCATCCACTCATCACTTGGTTTCTGTAACTGTTCTGAGCACCGTGAGCCATCCACTCATCACTTGGTTTCTGTGTTTGTTCTGAGTACCGTGAGCTGTCCACTCATCACTTGGTTTCTGTGTTTGTTCTGAGCACTGTGAGCCGTCCACTCATCACTTGGTTTCTGTGTTTGTTCTGAGCACCGTGAGCTGTCCACTCATCACTTGGTTTCTGTGTTTGTTCTGAGCACTGTGAGCCGTCCACTCAAAACTTGGTTTCTGTGTTTGTTCTGAGCACTGTGAGCCGTCCACTCATCACTTGGTTTCTGTGTTTGTTCTGAGTACCGTGAGCTGTTCACTCATCACTTAGTTTCTGTGATTGTTCTGAGCACTGTGAGCCGTCCACTCATCACTTGGTTTCTGTGATTGTCCTGAGCACTGTGAGCTGTCCACTCATCACTTGGTTTCTGTTATTGTTCTGAGCATTGTGAGCCGTCCACTCATCACTTGGTTTCTGCGATTGTTCTGAGCACTGTGAGCAGTCCACTCATCACTTGGTTTCTGTGATTGTTCTGAGCACTGTGAGCCGTGCACTCATCACTTGGTTTCTGTGTTTGTTCTGAGTACCGTGAGCTGTTCACTCATCACTTAGTTTCTGTGATTGTTCTGAGCACTGTGAGCCGTCCACTCATCACTTGGTTTCTGTGATTGTCCTGAGCACTGTGAGCTGTCCACTCATCACTTGGTTTCTGTGATTGTTCTGAGCACTGTGAGCCGTCCACTCATCACTTGGTTTCTGTGATTGTTCTGAGCACTGTGAGCAGTCCACTCATCACTTGGTTTCTGTGATTGTTCTGAGCACTGTGAGCCGTGCACTCATCACTTGGTTTCTGTGATTGTTCTGAGCACTGTGAGCCGTCCACTCATCACTTGGTTTCTGTGATTGTTCTGAGCACTGTGAGCAGTCCACTCATCACTTGGTTTCTGTGATTGTTCTGAGCACTGTGAGCCGTGCACTCATCACTTGGTTTCTGTGATTGTTCTGAGCACTGTGAGCCGTGCACTCATCACTTGGTTTCTGTGATTGTTCTGAGCACTGTGAGCCGTCCACTCATCACTTGGTTTCTGTGATTGTTCTGAGCACTGTGAGCCGTCCACTCATCACTTGGTTTCTGTGATTGTTCTGAGCACTGTGAGCCGTCCTCTCATCACTTGGTTTCTGTGTTTGTTCTGAGCACTGTGAGCCGTCCACTCATCATTTGGGGACCTTTTACACAACTTGCATTGTGAAAATCTGCTCAACTTTACATTATAGCTAATGTGATGTACAAATGGTTGAGGGTACCGTCAACTGCATCTGTGTGCATGTAGTGCCATCTGTGTGCATGTAGTGCCATCTGTGTGCATGTAGTGCCATCTGGAGGATCAACAGTTTTGCTTGTGAACAGAATATTTAATATTGGCTGAAGTGATTCCTGGCATGAGTGTGGGGGGGGGGTAGGTGTTACCTGCATCCAGCGGGTGTAGTAGTCTGTCACTGTGGCCACTTGGGTCTGTTGCAACATTATCTCTGACACCCAGACTACAATCAACACTCACACAGCAGTGACAGTGCAGTGAATCGCAACACGCAAACATGGAACAGGTGCAAAACAAAACAAATGGTCAATTTTTTAACCTTCTATCTCAACTCAAGTTTTTCTCGTTTTGTCCTAGAATAATTCTGAAAAAAATCACACATTAAATTAGTTTTGACTGTTGCCAAGTTGAAATTCTGTAAGAAATGACAAAAGTGGTCTGGCTCTAGATACTATAACATAAGGATGTCCACATGTTTTGGAAGTTACCCGAACTAATAATCAAAGTAAAATCTTTCTACAAACCACACTCATTTATTAAACTGACTCAATAAAACTTAAAGGGAGTAAAGTATAAAGTGCTTTGAACAGTCCTGAGTACAGGATACTTCGCTATAAGAATTTACCTTCACTTGTTTTACTCCAGGCGTATTTAACTTTAACTGCTCACTACAGACATGGATATCAACGAATATGATTTGTGTTGGACTGAATGAATAGTGTAGGGAGATTTAATGTGGAAAAATAATAATATATTATTCCTTGGACATCGCCATGATCGTATCTTCTATTTTGTGTTAGCAATTTTTTATAAAGGTTGAAAGAAATGAATACTAATCTATGACTAGACATCTACAATTGCATCCACTTCTTTACCTTCCAAATTACACACATTCAAAACAATCTAAATTGTTTATGAAAGGTTTAACAAAATCAATGCTTACTATAATTCCAGATAAAGCATGACAATGCTAACTATTATTATTCGTGCCAATTTGTAATGGCCCATTGGCCACTGCGCAGACCAATGAAGAGAAGCAGCAGTAAACAATGTCATAGGTGACAGTGTCACTCAAGTACGCACTGACAAGACCGTGTGAAAGGTTCTTAAAGAGAAACAATAATACATATAACTTAATATCTTTAAAAAAACGACTGGACAGACAAATGGACACAACAGTCAACAGACACAATGATTGATACACTGACTGAGAATCTTAACTAACCTGCATATGCCCTCTGATTAACATCAGCACTTTCTGTCTGTAACAACCAAATCACATCTACCATTAAACAATTTACCTAGTCAAATTTATATAAAATTATAATATGAAGGTAAATGACCTGCTAAACATGAGTACCTAGTTACTGCTGTAGTTCACTTGCATACACACACTTTATTGTAACAAGCTGTCCACATTTGTGTGGCTTAGTGGTTTCTTCAATGCAACTTCAGATTTATTTCTCACATGGGTTTTCATTAATATTTTTTGAAAAGTGTTGTGTCTATGTAATTCTGTTGAGTTAGTTTCTTCTGTTCCATACATTAACATGTTTTTACACCGTGACTGCATATTTTATTTGACTACTGGCCAACAAACAGGTTTTAACTGACAGGATATTAGTCTGCTTAACAGAAGCTGAATGCATTTAGTTATTATATGCCGAATCATTACAGCTGAAAATACTTCCTAAGTAATATGATTACCAGATGCTTCCACATACCATTTGCCTCCACGGCAGATCCCTTCTGTGTTTGTCATACCACTCCAGCATACAGAGGCGCAACATTTTCACTTCCGTTTCCTCAAAGTCATGAGTGCTTCCTGGCAAACGAGACAAAACAAACAACAATAATGTACTTTCTTTCTATACTTCTCAATCGGCACAGACTCTTGAAGACTTGAACATTGCCAGAAGTGGATGTGAGAAGTGGATGTGCTAGCATTATGTAATGAATGCCAGGAAATGTTAACTAAATATTACTAGAAAATTCATTGCTGTCAAATATCAGATTGCTGAACATGTCACCTTGGCGTGACCTTGCCACTAGAACTGGGTAAACAAATGAAAATACACTGTTGCATAAATTACAAATTTCCATCAAATGTAAATTACAAGACCATGCAGGATTCACTGAAGTTGGCATTAACCCTGACACAGATCTGTTTACTGTCTGCGTACACATAATTCACTACTGCAAAGTTCAACTAACTTACTGATCAATGTTTACAAGTATCTAATCAAAAGTGCTCCTAAGATTATTGTGAATTATTCAGCTATAATGGAATAAACAATATTTCTTATAAACTGTTGTAAAATGTTCATTATACTAACTAGGCAAGTTAAATCAGCATAACGTACTTACCATGGAAGAAGCCAGCTTTCTTCTTTACGTGCGAAGGACATTTCCTAGCCATTGAAGTAATAACTTTTGGCGCACCGTCTGTCAAAGAAACGTGTGTAAAGTTTGGAAAGAATGTCTACATGGGCTGCATTTGTGAACTTCATACTGGAAACAATGCATTGGGTAAGTAAAATCAAGCTAATATTTACGACTATGTGTGCCCGCACACGCATGTGTACATGTATGTGGATATGTTAATGTCTTCCTCCTGTATGGTAAAAGTATATAGGACTGCTAAACTTTCAGGGATTCACCAATGACCCTTGGAAAGAATTTTAAACATTAATATTTTTTAATTCCCTGTGGGATAATGGTTCTTACCGCTTAAAGGTCTATACTGGATGTTAGATGCTTGTTTGCAATGTTATGCATTTTATATAATGTGACTGTTCCAAGCTATGTAAACCATCCACCAATTAGTTGGTGATGTTTTACAATTGTTGAAAACACGCACAATGAAATTTATGTCATATTTGTTAAACATCAGATATTAATACTGTCTTCTGCACCTGTGTGTATGTAGTGCCATCTGGTGGATGGGCATTTTATTAGTTATAATATTAATGACACATGCTACCGCCAACCATATGTGCCACCGAGGACAGCGACCGAGGTAGTGAGCAGTGCCACCTCTCCCCGGCTCACAAGGATGCAGCCAACCCTTCGCACTGTGTTACTTAGTAGGGACACAGCTGCACATTAGAACATCAGACTCTCAGTCAAGGGATCAGGGTTGAAATCCTTGTGTTACCGTTTCGAAACTTGGGTGACTTCATGTTGCCTCAATTCACTCATGGCTATTTTGGGATTTTTTTAATACAGAGCATCTTACTGTGATGACAAATAAACAGGGTTGGGGTTTAACCCGGGTTAAACTGGTTTTGCCCAGCCTGGCGGGTTAAACCCAGGTTTTACTAGCTTAACCCGGGTTAAACCTGGGTTATACTAAGCTTTATTCTATCTGAGATCTCAGGATGATATCAGAGGGATATTCTCAATATTAATACAGTTTGATGATGATTTAAAACTGTTGTAATATTATTGATGTAATGAAAGATGGCAACTGCTCTTTAAATAAGTCTGTCAGTGTGTCTAGTTATCACTTTATGATAATCAGATGATAATCGTGCTATTGGGGTATTCTGTTACTGACTGATATAACTTTTCTGCACACAGACTGCATAAAGGTTACAAAGGTTTCCCTTCAGATGTGAGTATTTTCCCCAGCCAGAAACCCCAGTTAATATCCACCTTATGCAAACAACTTGTACTAGATACCAGTTCAGACCATAATCCTTTTATGTATTTAAACCAGGCCAGAAAGTCCAATATAAAAGGGACTTTTATCAGTGTGCCATAGCCATAAAATTCATGTCTCTCTCACACTGGACACTGCCATTAATTACTAGCCGAGTCTTCTGAAGAAGTGCAGTGATTTACCCTCTCTCACTGGATTCATCCTCTATCTTCTAAAGTTACCAGAGCCACCACTGATTCATGGTTAAGTTGATTAGCTCAACTCACCAACTAACAGAATACACAACACTGTGAATGACAGTGTCCAGAGTGAGGCCTAAGCAGTGAAGCATGAAAACAATAATATATGTATGTGAATTTCTATGTACCATGTTAGTTAACTGTGATTCTTCTCTGTTTCATATTGATAATAAAGATATATGAAACACTTTGCCTGCTTTACTCTTTCATATTGTGATAACATGTGCCTGAAAAATAGTTTAACCCGGGTTTAACCCAGTTTAGCCCAACCCGGGTTAAACGTGGGTTTACTCCAGCGTTTAACCCGGGAGGCGGGTTAAACTTGCCAACGTTGCAAATAAAGACATTATCCTTTTTTTAATCAATATACATACTGCATTTAAAAGCAAACTGAAACCTGCAAAAGAAACAGAAAAAACTACTTTAATTAAACATTTCATGTAACTACTATGCAATCATGTAGTTGGCTGGTGATGCGTTGTGGCGTAGTGTTTAGAGCATCAAACTCCCAATTCCAGTGAGATTCCAATCTTCAAATCCTTTTGTTGTCATTTAGAATCTTGGGCAAGATTGTTCACTCACGCTGCTCAAGCCAAATATATCTAAACTGGATCTGATGTTACTGCCATATTCTATCAATCAATTACGGTCCTTGGGATTATTGGACATGCATACAACAATGCTAATTTTCTGATATCAAAAAGTGGAATTTTGTCAGAAATAATGAAGATGTCAAATGTGCTTAAATCTCAACTCGGCTGTACCTACATGTTGTACAGCCTACTACACTACAGGCTGGGTCCAGTTGCCTGTTGCCGGACGATATTAAGGTACACTGTCAACAAATTCAATCTACTAAGTCATGAGTTAATGCTAAGAACAATAAATCGGCAAGTTACATGCCTATAGGACTAGTGCTCTTATTCCATAGATAACATTACGTGACAATGTTGTTTATGGACACACTCTTACCTTTATTGGAGTCAGAGGAGAGCACAAATTAGAAAACAACAGCTAACCATCTGTAGTTCTTAATCATTCGCTAGAGGGCGTGTCATTTGTAAAATGTTAAACTGAGAGAACTCACTCTAAACAGTTTTACGAAGTATCTTGGTGTAAGGCAAGCTGCAACAGCAATCGCGTATTTCATTTGTACATATGATGCTTTACCACTGTGGCAAAAATAATAAGTGTTCCAGAGGTACCAAGACTCCAATTAAGTGAAGTCTCATGTCACAACAGTCACGCATTTTTTATTTGTTGACTCGCGCCCATCTCATCGGCTATCTCCAGGGGCGTAGCTAGCCTCTCTATGTCTATGTCTATATAATAATTGGCAAAAACCATACGGTCATTACGCCAATATAGGGGACGGGGGGCATATGGCATAGCACTACAGGGAATTTTTAGAGTCGTCTGCCCAGCCTAGATTTAAAAGTATCCACCGTGGCTGCAGACACAACTGTTTCGGTTAGTCCGTTCCAGTTCCTTACTGTTCTATTAAAAAAGCTGTTAGCATAAACCTGTGTTAGCCGTACGCAAGTACGCACGTGCTTCCACATCAATTTGTCAAACCAAAAAATATATTTAAGACAGTGGCCGTTGGAAGCCCTGATAACGTTGTACCCCTTGGGAAAGACAATGCATGTAGCAATTTATCAATACTTTGATAGCACAGGTAGTCCGGGCGTTAGCCAGGGAAGCGTGCATTCGGTCCGCACGATGTTTTATTTTTATTTTCGTGACCTTCTACACCTGCATGTCAATAATCCGACGGGTGCCACCGAGGCACCCTTGAGCGTTTTTGTATAAACCCTTGAATATGCAAATTAGTCATCGCCATTAAAATAAATACTGTTTTCATGAATATATCGAAGAGTAAACATCCAAAACAATCAAAATAAGGCGTCCAAGCGAATGTTTTCATGGTCTCTTGTTATTGTTACGTCAGTGAACAAATCATGGTATGAAAATTTGTCACATGAATATGCAAATTAGCTCTGACCAATATAACCTCACGCATTTCGTGTGTATCTCCTCAATTGACAAGCGGTAGCTACTGCCTAACGCACCAACTTAAACGCCCAAGTGTATATCATTTGAAAGCACAATATATCACCATCATAACGAGGTCTGTCTTAAAACTGCCAAGTGATGCAGTAAACGTGACACCAAGGTCAAACAAGGACACGTGTCAAATGATAAATTTTCGAAATTGTGCGCTTCAGTATTAAAATTACAACGATTGCATATATACTTTATTTAAAAACGAAATGGGTATGCCATATATTTTTGGAAAGCTTATTGTCTCCCCGTCACAATGAGATACGACATGGAGCTATTACCCGGGATATTAAGTGTGGAGCTAAGGTCAAACAAAGTCACCGTGAAATTATGAATATTCGCACTTCTGCAATATGGCACACTTCATAAAGTTACAATAACTCTGTATCTGCTTCGTTTCTATGGACATGTTATACACATTGTGAAAGAACAATTTCTTCTCGTCAAAATGTGGTATGACTTGGAGGTGTCAGTTGATGGGGTTTGTGTGGAGTGGCGACCAAACAGTGTCACCGTCAAGTAATAGATGTTCGAAATTACGCCATCCCGTAAACGTTATACAAAACCAATCTACTCATAGCCACGTCATATACCTTTAGAAATCCTGCTATTTGCCCGTAAATACGGGATACTACGGGGAGCTATCAAGTGGAACAGTAAGTGTGGAGTGAAGGCCAAGCAAAGACACCACCAAATGATGAATGTTCAAAACCGCGCTATTCCGCAGACGTTGTGCAATTACCATGTTCGCATATCTACTTTGTCTACCTATACCAGGCCATGTTATACACCTATGTGTACTGTATCCCCGTCAAAATGAGGTAAGACAAAGAGTTGTAAAGTGGTGGTCTAACTGAGGAGTGAAGGTTGAAAGTGAAGGTTGAAGGTGACTGTCAAAAGATGCATCAACCAGCATCGCCGTCAAAAGATGCATCAACCAACAATACCACGTTTGATGGGTATGCATACATTTTCGTTCCGCAAATCATGAAGCGCCAGTCTATCGTCATATCCATATATGTAGATCTGTGGGATTGCGGCTCACGCGAGTCACGTTACTGGTCTCGCTCTCCGGCATGTTTGTTACGCGCACTGTTTGATGCGTTAATAAATGTTCTTTGCTGTTCGTTGATATACTAGTTGTCTATACTGGCGTGGTGGCAGCGGTACTGTTCGCAGTGTACCCTAAGAAACGCCTCACAAGTGACACTCGTAACTATAGCCAAACAAAAGGCACAACGAGACAGAGTACGTAAGTTACACTGGCAAAGCTTTGAACCTTTATAAACCGGAGCGTCAGTCACTGTCATGGCACAGAGAGCACCGAAGCAGTGGTCACTCTCAAAGCATGAAACTCTGACGTCGTTTGAGAACTGGCGACAAAATATACAATACACACTATCGCTAGACGCCAATTTCGCGACATTTTTGCTTGACCAATCCGAATGGAAAAAGAAGACGAATTCCACCCCGTTGCGGGGTCTAAGCGATGATGACGAAAACGTCCCTGCGGCTAGTCGGCGTACGGCCACACAAAAGGTCACGCACCTTGACCTAATGCTTGGCCAAATCGCCAATTTCTGTCCCGTTATATCGAGGAATACAATCGTAAAGAACTCTGTTTCTATAAAATCAATCTGGCAAGCAATACGCTTACATTTCGGCTTCCAATCCTCGGGCGCACACTTCCTCGACTTCGCCGAAATCAAGCTGGAGGCGGACGAAAGTCATGAAGATCTCTTTCAGAGATTGATGGCTTTCGTCGAGGACAACCTGTTGGCCGTGGGAGGTGGCATATCTCACCACCTGGAGTTACCGTCGTCAAACGAGGACATATCCCCGTCGTTGGAGAACATGATCGTCCTCCAATGGCTCAAACTAATCCACCCTGAGCTACCCCGTCTAGTGAAACAACGATACGGGACAGAATTACGCAGCCGAACACTCGCAAGTCTGAAACCCGAGATATCGCAAGCATTAACTTCTCTCCTTGATGAGCTAACCGCTATCTCCGAAATAAAAGTCATGCGACAATCAACCACCAACCAACGGTCTGGCTCTTCTCAATCTCGTCGATATCAACGTAGTGCAAGCAACCCAACCACTCGGCGAGCCAAACAGTGTCCACTGTGCAAGCAAGCGGGTCGTGCCAGCTACGAGCACTACCTGAGCGAGTGCAGGTTCCTACCTGAGAACGACCGGTTGTACCTATCCAAAGCGCGCAATATAATCGGAGTGGACTGCGACGACGGCTCGGATGATGAACAGGACGGAGACTGCACTGGCGACGTGTCGACCGTGGCATGTCGTGTGAACACAAAACAGTCGCCATTTTTCAAGTCATTTTACCGACATCATCCATTACGACTCACACTAGACACCGGTGCGGAGACAAACATGATCAGAGAGGCAGTCGCTAAAAGCATCGGAGCTAAAATCGGCAAAAGCTCACAGCTAGCGAGGCAGGCTGATGGTGTTACTCCGCTGAACGTTATCGGAGAAACACACCTGACCTTGTCGCGCGACGGAACTGACCTCCAACTCGATGCGCTAGTTGTTGCAGATCTCGACGTGGACGTACTCGCGGGCACGCCGTTCATGTCTACCAATGACGTATCCGTTCGTCCTGCCAGACACGAGATCACAATCGGTGAAACCACTGTCATACAGTACGGTTTCCAAACGTCAGGTAACGAGCAATATCACACCGTACGCAGGGCTCACGCATACGTGCTGCACGCACCCTCGCCATCTACCACGGTTTGGCCGGGTGAGTTCGTAGAGCTCCAGTTGCCCACAGCCCTAGACGACCAGACTCTGGCAGTCGAGCCACGCAGCTCTCCACACAACGAAGGTTGGCCAAAGCCTGGAATCACTGAGGCCGTCGGCAACAAAATACGACTCGTCAACATGTTGCCCAGACCACTAAAGCTGTCTCGCCACGAACACTTTTGTCAGGTGCGTCACACTGTCGCGTCACCGACCTGTGACACCGAATCTGAACCCGCTGTGAAGACTCGTAACATTGCCCACACCACTGACCTCTTCTCCGAAGCTATAGAGTTGGACTGCGACAAACAACTACCCGAGAGCATGCGAGGACAGTTCCGCAGTCTACATCAACAACACGACTCCGTTTTCAACCCGAGCATCGTGGGCTATAATGGACATGCGGGGCCTTTCACGGCAGTCGTCAACATGGGTCCGGTCCTGCCTCCTCAGCGCAAAGGAAGATGTCCTCAATACGCGCGCGAAAAACTGACCGAACTGCAGGAGAAGTTCGACGAGCTGGAGGCGGTTGGCGTGTTCCAACGACCGGAAGATGCCGGAATATCCGTCGAGTACCTGAACCCATCGTTCCTCGTTCGCAAGCCGAATGGAGGATCGAGGCTAGTTACTGCCTTCTCAGACGTTGGGAGGTACAGTAAACCACAACCGTCACTCATGCCAGATGTTGACTCTACCCTCCGCCAGATCGCGTGCTGGAAATACATAGTGGTGTCTGATCTAACCAGTGCTTTCTATCAGATCCCCCTAGCAAAGGAGTCAATGAAATTCTGTGGAGTGGCAACACCATTCCGTGGAGTACGTGTCTACACCAGATGCGCTATGGGGATGCCCGGTTCTGAGACCGCACTTGAAGAACTGATGTGCAGAGTACTAGGCGACCTTCTGCAAGACGGAGTTGTGGCCAAACTGGCCGATGACTTGTACTGCGGAGGAAACTCACCCGAAGAACTACTAGACAACTGGGGTCGCGTTCTCGATGCCCTTGATCTATGCGATCTACGTCTGTCGGCGAAGAAGACACGCGTTTACCCCACATCTACTACCATTCTGGGTTGGGTTTGGTCTCAAGGCACAATACGCGCCAGCCCCCATCGTATCACAACACTGTCGTCATGTGTACCACCACAGACCGTTCTCGGGCTGCGTTCCTTCGTTGGCGCTTTCAAAGTACTGGGACGTGTCATCCCGCAGAGTTCCAAGGTGCTCGCTCCTCTCGAATCACACATCGCGGGGAAGAAGTCTCAGGAGCCGATAAGCTGGTCCGAAAACCTCCACGAGGCGTTCTGTACAGCCCAGAAGGCCCTGTCAACTAACAGGTCAATCACCTTGCCAAGACCTGATGACCAATTGTGGATCGTCACCGACGGATCCGTCACACAGCGCGGTATCGGTGCCACTCTGTACGTATCACGCAATGGTCAAACCCTCCTTGCAGGATTCTTCAGTGCTAAACTCAAAAAGCACCAGGTGACTTGGCTACCATGTGAGATCGAAGCGCTCGGCATTGCAGCCGCAGTTAAGCACTTCAGCCCGTACATAATCCAGTCCAAGTCTAAGCCGTGCCTTCTCACGGACAGCAAGCCATGCGTCCAGGCAATCGACAAATTATGCCGCTGAGAATTCTCCTCCAGCCCACGCGTAACTTCGTTTTTGACGATCGTCTCGAGATATCAAGTCACTCTGCGCCATCTCTCGGGAGCCGCGAATGTGCCGTCCGACTTTGCCAGCCGAAACGCGCCGGAATGCATGGAGCCGCGTTGCCAGATATGCGCATTCATATCACGTATCGAAGAGTCCGTCGTCGGTAGCATCAGCGTCGAAGACATCGTATCCGGCTCTGCTCGCCTTCCATTCACGAGTAGGTCGGCCTGGTTATCAACACAAGCAGAATGCCCAGACTTGCGCCGCGTCCGTGCCCACTTGAAACAAGGCACTCGCCCATCAAAGAAACTAACCAACATCAAAGACGTTAAGCGATACCTAACTACCTCAACACTGGCTCGCGACGGCGTTGTTGTGGTCCGACAAGACGTGCCATTCGCACCATCCAGAGAACTAATTGTCGTACCTCGCCAGGTACTGGATGGTCTACTCACTGCGATACATCTGAAGTTGAGTCATCCATCCAAAAATCAACTAAAAGTCGTAGTGCGTCGCAGTTTCTTCGCGCTAGATTTGGACAGCACAATCGAGCGCGTAACCGACATGTGCCATGTGTGTGCATCGCTGAAAAAGGTCCCTACAACGCTCACTGAGCAGACCTCAACTGACGCACCCGACGCCGTTGGGATCTCGTTTGCAGCCGACGTGATCAAACGCAATCGTCAACTAATCTTCGTCGTACGCGAAACCGTGACTAGCTACACGTCTACGTGTGTTGTAGAGAACGAACGTCACGACGCCTTGCGTGACAGTCTCGCCCGTCTTTGCATGGAACTTCGCCCCATTGACGGACCATCAGCTGTCGTTCGGGTGGATCCCGCACCCGGATTCATCGCTCTCGTAGATGACCCAACACTACAACGATTGGGCATCAGTATCGAAATCGGTCGAATCAAAAACGCCAACAAAAATCCGGTGGCAGAGAAGGCAGTGGCGGAAGTGGAGGACGAAATACTCCGACAAGAGCCAGGCGGCGGCACTGTGTCCCCACTACTGTTAGCAGTCGCTACCTCGCGGCTCAACTCGCGAATCCGCAGCCGAGGCCTTTCGGCACGAGAAATGTGGTTCCAGAGAGATCAGTTCACTAATGCGCAGCTACCTATCGCTGACCGCATTCTCATCACGGAACAACAACAGTCGCGGGAACGGAACCACCCTCACAGTGAACTCGCGAAAGCCCCCCGTGGTAGAGAAGCTTCTACACACACAATCCACGTTGGTGACTTGGTATACATAACATCCGATCGCAACAAGTCATCAGCGAGGGACAGATATTTAGTCACCTCCGTCGAAGACCGCTGGTGTTTCATTCGAAAATTCAGCGGCCACCAGCTTCGTGCATCATCATACAAGGTGAAACTCTCGGAGTGCTACTTAGTCCCCAATTCCAGACCAACTACCGTAGCCCCACCGCCCCATCACGACACTGGCAGTGATATCGAGTCCGATGAAGACGCCCCGGTGGTCTCGTACGACGAGGCCCCTCAGACTCCGCTGACGATCGCTACTCCGCTGGAGGTACCCGTCCTACCAACTCCAACTGACGAAGTCGTAGCTAAAATCGACACACCGGCCGACACTCCACGACCTGTCCGCAGACGTGTCAAGCCCAAGTACTTGCAAGACTATGTCACTTCATAAACAGTTTGTGTGTTAATTGTTGCATCTTTACATTGTGTTTAATTGTTTATCACAAAATTAATAGTCAGTTGACTTACTATAATTTACTTAGAATAGAAGAGGACTTAAAGGAAAGTGGTCGCGCCAGTCTATCGTCATATCCATATATGTAGATCTGTGGGGTTGCGGCTCACGCGAGTCACGTTACTGGTCTCGCTCTCCGGCATGTTTACGCGCACTGTTTGATGCGTTAATAAATGTTCTTTGCTGTTCGTTGATATACTAGTTGTCTATACTGGCGAAGCACTTAAATCACTTCAACAATATTGGCGTCGACTGGGACACGTACCTCGCCAGCAGGATAAAATAATGCGCAAGAGAGAAGCGGGATTCTGAGGAAAGTAAAATTGGACAATGTGCAACAAAATTGGAAATACTTCCATCGCGATGTTACCAACATACAGGAGCTATTTGCATTTCTCTCCATTAAGGTTGCAAAGCTCCACTATCTAGGTTGAAAGGAAGTGTTTGACACTTGAGCCACCTCAGCCGACGTCACTAGGTGCAACTATGACGTGCTACATCCAGTAAGACCTTGAAGAACCTGGCGCACAACTGTTGAGCCTTGTGCAAAATGCTTTGTGGAAAAGGGATCAAAGCAATGCATGATTCGCAATGTGTTTCCGGTTGTTAGGAGTTATGAGTGTGTCAAGTTTATATCCAGCTGCATACATTTGGATAGGCGTTTGGACAGGCAATAACGTTATTCATCATAATGGCAACGGCCGCATCCTTCATGCTCTGTGAAAAGACCTGTCCATGTCATTGCCAGGTGTCAATAGCATGGGGAACCCAAATTGCATACCACAAAGGAACCACAGCATTCACACATTCATTTTGATCTGGATTCGCGACACTTCAACTCCAACTCCACTGCCTTCTGTAAATAGAGTTGCAGCGTGCGTGGTGGCCGTTATAGAGGCAATGAAAATAATATTACTAAGATATTCCAATAACCCCGGATGCTCTTTAACAGTATTCATAGCGCATAACGTAATAAGCTTTTATTTGGTTGACCAGTCAATTCGGTTCATCAGCAGATGCCCACTCCAGATGGCTGGGGGTGGACATAGGACGTGTTTACCAGGAAAGATATTAGTTCACTGCCACTACCAGAGGCTAAGTTCAAGGAGGCGAAATCAGACTACTTAGGACAGCTAACTGAAACCCCGGAAATGGTAGCTAATAAAATAAGGACTATGAAGGATAATAAATCACCTGGAGTGGATGGGATTCCGCCCAAACTACACTGGAAATTGTAGAACGAATAAGATACCGCTTGCAACAGTTTTCAACTTGTCATTGGAAGAGTGCCGTGTGCAAAGAACATATCAGTTAATTAATACAAATATTTTGACACAAGATTGAGTTTGTGACCCTCAAAATTACATTAAAACTTGAGGATGTCATCCACCATCATATATTTTCTCATCCCATGGGTAATGCAAAAATGTCGTAGAAGTGTAACATCTACAATCTCCGGAATGGCACAATTTCAAAAATGCATGTATCTTTTGGTGGTGACCTTGTTCAACCCTCACTCCAAGTTAGACCACCACTTTACAAATTTATGCCAGTCGTTTTGACGGGGATACAATACGCATAGGTGTATAACATGACGCAGTGTAGGTAAACAAAGTAAATAATTATGCAAGCATTGTTATTGTATCTCATTTTGATGGGAAGAAATTGTTCTTTCGCGATGTATGTAACATTTTATTATTCATAAAAGATATGCAACCATTGTAATTATAGTACGTTTGCGGAAGCGGCCAATTTCAAATATTATCATTTGACGGTGACCTTGTTTGCCCTTGGAGTCACGCTAGTTCTACGATTGGTCTCGTTGTGATGAGGATATCCAAGGTATACAATTTGGGTTTTTGTATGGGGAGAAGAACAGGCTTTCTCACTGAAACATTTCGAGAATGACACATAGCTTAACTACCTAGATCTAGCTTTGGAAAACTGGAAAGCCAATTCCCAACAATAATAAACCTGCCTTTCTTGGAGCCAACTGGATACATACCATTAATTAATTTGTCCATCAATGTGGACACAAATGTCACTTTACGTCTTTCCCAGAAAGTATCTGTAATGGATTGGCCTTCTGTTGAAGCCTCCAGCACAACTGGTGAAGCGTTGGCCACAAAACGTATAGTTCCACGGGAAGATTATGGTGGCAAAGATATGCACTCAAGTGATATGAAGGAGCTGCCAAAATGGCATCCATCGTGGAGTGCACGCTGCATTCGCTTTGTGAGACAAGATGGGCCAATCGTACAAATGCACTGTACACATTGAAGTCTGCATTCTCTGTTGTAGTCACTGTCCTGGAATATTTGGAAGATCCATTGGGATGGTTTCAGAAGTTAATTATCAAGAAATTTGACTTCATCGTAACACTAGTGACCATGTGGTGACCATGTCCACCATAGTCTGCTTCCTCGGTCTGCTACAGCCAGGTCAAACAGTGTGACCTAATACAGGCGGCCAATGATGCTGCCTCTGTAGTTTCACAGCTGTAGCAGAATGTGGATACATTGTTTGACAATGTGCCTAATTCTTTAGAAACCACGCTCACTGGCCAATGTAGGAGTCATGAGATTTTCTCCACTATCACAGTGCCCTTTTACGTTTTTTTTCGGCATAAAAATGCACCTAATTGGATACACAGTTTCGGACTACCAGATCTCCTCTACATAGGCGTCAGAGTGTGGTGAATATTGGGGTGGGGCCCGAGGCTCACCAAAACCCTTCAATTGCACTCCATTCGTGAGTTCACCAAAACTTTCAACTGCACCCTTTTGCCAAAATATGGGGGGGGGATAAAACTATCTTCAGCTCCCTACCAAAATATGGGGACTGTGAACCACATAATTATAAATATATTACATTATTTTAGACTGAACCAAATATGTTCTTCATATAAACTATGAGAAAGGCATAATATATGAAGTAGAACAATTGGACATATTGACACAGATTATGAGACAGACAATGGACTTATTACAAGGCCCTCTCATTACAAATTCATACAGAGCCAACTAACAAACTGATCCAAACCATTCACTCAACAAAATCAACTCAAAACAAGTTCACACAAAAATGCCACCTTCACTTTAATATCACAAAACTCGACACATACCACCAAGATGAAACTGAATAGATAACTTTACAAAACATAACACAGTCCTGCAGTTCGCCACAAAAATGTTACACAGACATACATCCGATCACAGATCGGTGCCGTGACTAACCTGCGTCATGAACAAAACATAATTCTGACGTGATACCAAGTGCATTCAAGAAATGCCACATTCACCTGCAATGACACAGAACAATTTTCTTAACCCCAACAAGATACCCGTCCCCCGTCTAGCCAATCAGACTTGTCCACTGGCTCTATGAAGTCTGTGCGGCCTCAGTCGTCTTCTTCACATCCTCAACTGTCTTCGTCTTCTTGTCAGCCTCCTAGGGAACAGAACGATGGGGAATCATAGATGTGTTACTGTACAGCATGTACTGCAGAACAACACATATAAACACAGGTATATTTATGTGTATTTATACATTTACCCTCCTAGTAAGTCAGTGCTACACTACCCCTAACAGATGTCTTACACAATATAAGTCAGAGGTGGTAGTAGACTACACTACCCCTGACAGATGTCCTACACAATGTAAGTCAGGGGTGGTAGTAGACTACACTACCCCTGACAGATGTCCTACACAATGTAAGTCGGGGGTGGTAGCAGACTACACAACCCCTGACAGATGTCCTACATAATGTAAGTCGGGGGTGGTAGCAGACTACACTACCCCTGAGATGTCTTACACAATGTAAGTCGGGGGTGGTAGCAGACTACACTACCACTGACAGATGTCCTACACAATGTAAGTCGGGGGTGGTAGTAGACTACACTACCCCTGACAGATGTCCTACACAATGTAAGTCGGGGGTGGTAGCAGACTACACAACCCCTTACAGATGTCCTACACAATGTAAGTCGGGGGTGGTAGCAGACTACACTACCCCTGACAGATGTCCTACACAATGTAAGTCGGGGGTGGTAGCAGACTACACTACCCCTGAGATGTCTTACACAATGTAAGTCGGGGGTGGTAGCAGACTACACTACCCCTGACAGATGTCCTACACAATGTAAGTCGGGGGTGGTAGCAGACTACACTACCCCTGACAGATGTCCTACACAATGTAAGTCGGGGGTGGTAGCAGACTACACTACCCCTGACAGATGTCCTACACAATGTAAGTCGGGGGTGGTAGCAGACTACACTACCCCTGACAGATGTCCTACACAATGTAAGTCGGGGGTGGTAGCAGACTACACTACCCCTGAGATGTCTTACACAATGTAAGTCGGGGGTGGTAGCAGACTACACTACCCCTGACAGATGTCCTACACAATGTAAGTCGGGGGTGGTAGCAGACTACACTACCCCTGACAGATGTCCTACACAATGTAAGTCGGGGGTGGTAGCAGACTACACTACCCCTGACAGATGTCCTACACAATGTAAGTCGGGGGTGGTAGCAGACTACACTACCCCTGACAGATGTCCTACACAATGTAAGTCGGGGGTGGTAGCAGACTACACTACCCCTGACAGATGTCCTACACAATGTAAGTCGGGGGTGGTAGCAGACTACACTACCCCTGACAGATGTCCTACACAATGTAAGTCGGGGGTGGTAGCAGACTACACTACCCCTGACAGATGTCCTACACAATGTAAGTCGGGGGTGGTAGCAGACTACACTACCCCTGACAGATGTCCTACACAATGTAAGTCGGGGGTGGTAGCAGACTACACTACCCCTGACAGATGTCCTACACAATGTAAGTCGGGGGTGGTAGCAGACTACACTACCCCTGACAGATGTCCTACACAATGTAAGTCGGGGGTGGTAGCAGACTACACTACCCCTGACAGATGTCCTACACAATGTTAAGTCAGGGGTGGTAATAGACTACACTACCCTAGACAGATGTCCTACGCTGACTCGTCCTTTTCCCTAGTAACTCACTCTGCTGGTTTTGACTGTACCACTCATGAGAACAGTGCAGATGCCCATGCCCCATATCAAAGTCAAACAGTGACTCCAGGAGACCACAATATAATTACCCATGCGACCATTCGCATGAGCAACTGAGCAGTAATTTGTATGCAATTAATTACTTCTACCTGGCACTTCCTCAACATGTGACAGAATATCAGCCACGATTGCACGACAAAACAGCCGAATCTTGAAAGGCAACAAGATTATTGACTTAAATCAAGCATTTTAGGGGGTATTGAGGCCCCTGGCATGCAAGGATGATGTATACAAATGAAATCACAGAAGGACCTAATGGACATCGAAGCACTGTTTTTTACTCAATGTTGTGCATTTGTCTTTCTATAATTTGAATGTATCATTGTGTACGCTAATCTTAACATTAAGGTGGTACGCAAGGTACAGTGTAGGGCCTTCTTACAAACACTAACAATATTGATTATAGGAGCCACCTTGAAATACGGAAACTTTCAGACAACTTTGCAAAACAGTCATTTCTTATTCAATAATTCTTACTTGTGTAACATGTGGATAACTTTTGTAAACCTAGTTAGTTCACAATGATTGAACACGGTACAAAGTTCACCTCTATTACACAACAGTCACCATAAGTTGTAAATAGTCTATAAATATGCTTGTCAAATACCATGAAATTACCATTGCTTTCTCTGGCGATGTCTTTGTCCCGTTCACCTTGCCATTGACCTTCGTGGATGCGTCTCCCGCCCCCTCTTCCACTGTCTTCAGCTTCTTGGTTGCGTCCTCCTCCTTAATTGTCTCATCTTCTGGTTTCCTCTGTAACAGCCACACCACTTATAATCATATCAACAGACAGGGATAGATCACTATACTGTTAGCCACAGGAGGGGACAGAGCAGTATAGTTAGCCACAGGAGGGGACAGATCACTATACTGTTAGCCACAGGAGGGGACAGAGCAGTATAGTTAGCCACAGGAGGGGACAGATCACTATACTGTTAGCCACAGGAGGGGACAGAGCAGTATAGTTAGCCACAGGAGGGGACAGATCACTATACTGTTAGCCACAGGAGGGGACAGAGCAGTATAGTTAGCCACAGGAGGGGACAGATCACTATACTGTTAGCCACAGGAGGGGACAGAGCAGTATAGTTAGCCACAGGAGGGGACAGATCACTATACTGTTAGCCACAGGAGGGGACATATCACTATACTGTTAGCCACAGGAGGGGACAGAGCAGTATAGTTAGCCACAGGAGGGGACAGATCACTATACTGTTAGCCACAGGAGGGGACAGAGCAGTATAGTTAGCCACAGGAGGGGACAGATCACTATACTGTTAGCCACAGGAGAGGACAGAGCGGTATAGTTAGCCACAGGAGGGGACAGATCACTATACACTCTTCCATTTGCAACAATGCTAACACTTTCCAATGCTATTTGAAATAGCAAATTTGTATCCCCCAATATCAAACATAAGACGGTCCCTATCATTCTTTGAAAACTGGTCCACGGCAGGTGGCTCTTTCAAAGACAGGCAACACTTTGAAGAGGAATCCAAAACCGTAGATACAGTTTTGTCTGTGTATAGTGGAAACTGTATAATACCTGCTGAACCATGCAACTTGCCAATGATATGGACGTCACACAAACAAGAGTTTACTGTATATGGCATTATTACACATGTTAGAATAAATCTAATTTTTTATTCCTCAGCATTAAATTAAAAGTTCAGCAATAATTGGTTTAATTATTTACAAATCAAGGGATCTTGGGCAAGGCAAATAACAAAAGTACATGACAGCCAAGTACTTTCACACCTGGCACTGGTCCTAAACAATTAATCTTCAGTGCCATTTTGATCATATTGTTGCAAAGCATAGAATGAATTGCTTACCTTCTTCCTAACCAGATGTGTAATATTTGTAACTTCCTTTGCTGCCGTCTGAAACAGCAACAACAAAACATATACACACAATTTTAAGAATATTTGACTTCTGATGCACAAAAGATAGACTTTTCTTTCCCATCCCACGACCAACATCTTTGTTGATGATTCTGTAGTAGTTTTTTGAGAATGAGACCTCCACTCAGTTGAGTCCACAAAAGGTTTTCCCATTTCCCTGCATGGAATCTTTTATTTCCTCTGGTATAGACGCCAGATAAAAGGTGTCAAAAGCTTTTAGTGTTTCGACATGGCGGCTGAACCAGTAACAGGATTCGAACCCCGGTCCCTCCAAACGTCTAACCGCTCGACCACTGCGCCCCACTTGGAAACCATTGTATAGATTTGTATAATTCGTTTCACTGTATCATACTGATGGTCATGTAATAAAGCAACATTAGTGTGGAGAAACAGATCATCCTTATGCTCAGATATCACAACTATGACAACTTTGATCCCTGCATTAAACAAAATAAACATCAAATTAATTGTCTACTCAAGGATCATGTACAAACCCTCCGAGTCTGTCAGCCAAGATGCAAACCGTCCAGGAGAAAACATCAACATACTCACACACGTTCACAGACTGGTTTGTTCTAGTTAGATATTTACCTCAGGAGCAGCTGACGTAGTCGCCCCAAAGCCTGTTGTTGTTGTGCCCTGTCAATAGAACCAACACAGACAGAATTATAATCAATCCTAGCAGACATCTCACCAAGTTCACATGTGAAACACCTGTCAAACTGATAAGTGTGACATTGTGTCATTTAACCCTACAGGTGGCCACTGGGCCGAATTCGGCCCGTGCGATCAGTGCAAAACTGCTCCAGGCCGATTTCGGCTCGATTCAGTATCACTCTGTAAAAAAAAATTTTTTTCCCGTCACTAGCAACTGACAGGGGAACGCGAGGTATCATTGGAAAGCTGAATTATTATTCTTCCTATGGCATTTTTATCAATGAGTTGTATCGCGTCATGATTCAGTAACAGCAAATCACAACCAAGCTTTAAAATGTTGTAGTAGTAGATGCCCAAATATGGCCGATTTTACTACGTCAGGATTTTACATTCCCATTCATATGGTCTAAACATGGAAATGGAGGTACCGATGGAAAGCCCAATGATTGGTCTATCCAAATAAATTTACGTCAACGGTCAACCGCATGGCTCTAAAACGTATTCTTGTTGACGCTGGTTTCATTCCATCACGACGAAAGTCCGCCATGTTTTTGTCTCGCTTCGATTATATAAGTTGAATTATTTCAAATGTCTGCGGCAATATATCAGCAAAATACATGACAGTATTTGTGGATCAAGTTATTATACTAGTTCAGACATTTACAGACTTTGGGGGCTGTTTTGAAGTGGATATTATGCAAGTTGCTGGCGAGCCAGACATCGCTGTCTTGCACCCAGACATGGGCCGATTCGGCCGGCCTACTTGGTCCGCCAGCGAAGGATACAATGCATTCAGAATTCAAATACAACATGTCCTATAACCTGATGACATACATATGTGTGTAATTAGGAACTGTAGGTATTACTTACTTTATGGTTATGTAAGGAAATTGATAATAGATACGTCATGTTATCGGACAGGTGCGCCACGGCGCGCAACGGTAGGCCTACGAGGCCTATTGCCGTATTGTTTGTATTTGAACGTTCTACGAAAAATACAATAAAATGAAAAGTTCTGAATATATTTGAGTCTAGTTTTCATTATCAGGCAGCTGAAATATACAGCTACATTTGTCACACTGCATGCATGAACATACAACTGCACAATAATCATTTTGTCACTGGGCAAACTTGGGTTTCTACTTTACCCTCGTTCTGACGTTCATGAAGAACAGTCTAAATTTTTCTGTACTCGTTAGCTTATATACATAGCTACATTTCTCTAATTGGACATTGACACATACAACCACTCGGAAATTAGCTAGTAGCAGGGCGAAAAAAATATTTTGTTGTATTTATTTTATATAAACTTTAAACAGTTATATCTTCATGATTATTTGATGTTATGCAAATATCATCACTGCATACTAATAAAGGGTCTTTTTGCCAACAAAATGATAGCTCAATCATATTTTTGTGATATGTATTAGCGAAGTTGTGATTTTTTAAAAGCACCCCTACAAATAGCTCCAGATTATGTACACCGTGGAAGTTTACCATTGGTCACCTGCAGGGTTAAAACTAAGAAGCAGTATGTGAATTGTCAGGCTTCACTGTAAATACACGGCTACAATGAGAAACTTTTTCAAATATGTATTGATGTTTCTCCTGTCACAGACTAAACGTAAGCACACAGTGTTGACAGGATATCTCCATTCCTACACAATTTGTTATTCTTTCTGCCGACTTGTAAAAAGTGATCGGCATGTTGCTAAACTGGCAAATAAAACCACCAATTCCTCTTCAAGGAATCAATGATAGTTTAACAACATGTACGGATCTCAACAGGGATGACTTTCCACTGTAAAAAAGGTTAGTTTAAAAGTGAATGCCTGCCATCTGTTTCCTCAAAAGAAATGTTTCTAAATATACAAGTATCAATACATAGCAAGAAGTAGTTCCTACATTTGATTTGTCTGTAAAATCACAAGACAAACAATTAATGAGTAACTTACAAAATCCATGGCAACATTTTCCATGACGGCTGCTTTTACTCGATCTGCATTTTTCTTTTCGTCCTCGACATCTTCAAGCTGCAAAATACAATGCAAAAAGACATCGTACTGAAGACTTCTGGAAAAATATTATGAAACTACACACAGAAAGTCTAAATTAAACTCCTCTAAATTGATTCTGAATAAATATAATCTAGTTTGTTTTAAAGAGACGTAATGTACTTGTTTACCCTGAATTAGTGGGTAGTAATTTCTAACTGAAAGTCTGCTGTGTTGACCGTGGGAAGGGAGCATTGTTGAACATCAAAGGTATAGCAGTTAACCCATATTGCCATTAAAGCTTGTTTTGAAACTGGATGTTTTGTTTATTATTTGAACACACACCCGTAGTCGTGTCTTCAAATTACTACTATTGTTATAGGCTTACTAAACACAATTTGGCAGGCAGTATACCTTCAACAAAATTAGTGTAGTCTTAAGAACATTATATTAATTAATACACAAAAACCTTGGAACAGACTGTCCTTTTAAAATGGGAGAGTAAAAAAGTATTATTATATATAAAACTGGAATTTGCAATTTTTAGTCCTAAACTGCACCCAAGATGGTGGTTGATGCTCAGAAACAAGGCAGATTGGAAAAAATGGCTAATACCTATATTTTAATCACGAAATCAAACAGCTACCAGTTAACAACGACAGTGGATGTGCCGAGAGTGGAAGATAGAAGAAAAAGACAATGACGTCAGTGATAAAACCGACAGCAACAACGCTGCTAAGACAAATTGAAAATCCTGCTAATATTAAAACTGAATTGGGTGAGTAGTCAACCCACCTTTCCCATGATGTCTGGCAAGATTTCCTCTAGTTCGGCTACCTCCTTCCTCGCCTTGTATACAGGGTCATCAAAGTCTACCAAGTCTGCAAGAGTCAGGACCACACATGAATCCATAGGGATGATCTCGATGTTCACAAAGGCTAAAAAGTTACGTGTTAAGTGGGTCAACCCCTCCCCCAACAATGTTATTAACAAAAGTTGTGAACAAGAATTTATATCAAATTTACGTTGAAGTTATTCAAACCAGCATAATCATATTACTATCAAATGCCAATGACTTTATAATTTGATGTTACTGATCCATGCATTAGGACAGTTTATAATCTAGTTGCATACCATCTTACACAATTGGCATGTGTTTCTTTTATATTTGTACATGCATGACTCTGTCTGCATGTTTTATACCAGCATCACCACTCATTGTTGTATGTTAGTGCAGTACAGGAAGCCTCACCACTCATGGTTGTATGTTAGTGCAGTACAGGAAGCATCACCACTCATGGTTGTATGTTAGTGCAGTACAGGAAGCATCACCACTCATTGTTGTATGTTAGTGCAGTACAGGAAGCATCACCACTCATTGTTGTATGTTAGTGCAGTACAGGAAGCATCACCACTCATTGTTGTATATTAGTGCAGTACAGGAAGCATCACCACTCATGGTTGTATGTTAGTGCAGTACAGGAAGCATCACCACTCATTGTTGTATGTTAGTGCAGTACAGGAAGCATCACCACTCATTGTTGTATGTTAGTGCAGTACAGGAAGCATCTCCACTCATTGTTGTATGTTAGTGCAGTACAGGAAGCATCACCACTCATTGTTGTATGTTAGTGCAGTACAGGAAGCATCACCACTCATTGTTGTATGTTAGTGCAGTACAGGAAGCATCACCACTCATTGTTGTATGTTAGTGCGGTACAGGAAGCATCACCACTCATGGTTGTATGTTAGTGCGGTACAGGAAGCATCACCACTCATTGTTGTATGTTAGTGCAGTACAGGAAGCATCACCACTCATTGTTGTATGTTAGTGCGGTACAGGAAGCATCACCACTCATGGTTGTATGTTAGTGCGGTACAGGAAGCATCACCACTCATTGTTGTATGTTAGTGCGGTACAGGAAGCATCACCACTCATGGTTGTATGTTAGTGCGGTACAGGAAGCATCACCACTCATTGTTGTATGTTAGTGCGGTACAGGAAGCATCACCACTCATTGTTGTATGTTAGTGCAGTACAGGAAGCATCACCACTCATTGTTGTATGTTAATGCAGTACAGGAAGCATCACCAGTGAAATACAACATAACAATCATATCAACTAACCCTTTCCTTTTCCCTCCTTCTCTCCATCTTCTAGGATTTTCTTCAGTTTGGCTGCAACAAGTAAATTCATTTCATTCGCAAATGGCCGCCCAACAACTTTTGAAAAGTGTACATAATAATCTGTCTTATTTATACGTAGCAAGGCTTTTTTTGTAGACTGAGACAATTTTTTCTGTAAGTCCACTACAGGTTTCTTTCACTTCAATGTGTGGGATCTTTTATTTCCATGGCATAAACACCAGGTAGAATGGACCAAGAGCTTTCAGTGTCTCCAGAGTGACACAGGCAAAGTGGGTTGGACAAAATTGTTCTGGTTTAAAAACCAAAAAATGTGAGTTCAAAATCTGGGAACAAATTCTCTTCATTTCTTACGAGCTCATAAACATATTTTACTCTAAGATTTTGTTCCTTAACAGTGACCTTGTATATTGAAAGTCAACACGAGGACCTGCCAATTGGACACTGTTGTCAGTGTGTCATCGAAGCAGTGGTCTCTATATGGTGGCTAATGTTTGCATTTTTAAAAAGCTCCTTAAATTTAATAACATCAACCTTTTAATGGTGGGTTTTCCTTGAAAGCTCTCTACTCGACTCACAGTCCGTTACTCTACCTCCAAACACATACATAGTTAACACCAAGGAAATTTGTTTACCTATTTTTGCCTCAATCACACTTGCTGCACTCTTGAAGTTCTCTATTGCGGGGTCGTACTGTTTGTCGAATGTGTAGGCGAGGCCGAGCTGGTAGTACGTCTCGGCAAGAAGTCTGTCTTCTGCCTCCAGATACTCCTTCTGTATTGTGAGACACTCCTTGAAGTCTAAGATCGCCTGGTCGTATTGCTCTGAAGGACAGCAATTGGACATATACACAGGAAATGTTACTCAAACTTCAGCCAAAATTTTAATAATAATAATAAATACTAGAGCAAGTTTTTTGACCAAACAAAACTATTCGTCCTATGTTACACAGAACAACAAATATTGACAAACCAGGTAATTTTCACACTTTATAACTAAATAAAACTTTTGGACGAACATTATTCAACTTCAGAATAACAAGTGTTGATAAATACTTGAAATGACTGAGCTAACTGACTGTGTAGTTTCCTGGCAATGAATGGTACAGTATTACTACAATGATTAAATGCAGTGTCCGCATCCTTCAAGAGATCTAGGGGAAGATGTGAATAAATGCATTACCTGTTTCAAGTCCCACTTCCCCTAGTTTCAGATGTGTCTCTGCCAGTTTCAACTTCATGTCCTTAGGGTCATGTCTGAAAAGAATTATAAATATACATAAATACTCTTATTTGCAAACACGACATTATAATTTACGAAGATTACAATGAACAAATTTATAAATGAAAAATGAGCTAATTACTTTTTGTAGATTGTTCGAGCCAATTCGAGAACTTCCCAAGCCAATTGTAGATTTGAAACATCGTCATCTGGTTCCTGAAGAAGACAAACAGACATACAAGGGTTAACACTGCCTGTCATGCAGCTGATGCTGAAATGATCGGGTGGGACCAGTTTTATCCACATTTCTTTACACCGATAAAAAGATAAAATAAATCCATGTGTTTGTGGTAGTAAATCAGTGTCTCATATATATGTATATATATATATATATATCGTCAGGTGCCATATATTTTCCTTGTGTCCCCCTTTTATTTTGCAATACAAGACTTTTCACCTATATCCCATTAAATGCCCCCACTTCTGAGCGCCCATTTCATCTACTTAAAAACAATCCAATCCTCTCAATCATTTTCAACACACGTTACCAGAAATGTCACGACTGATCCCCACCCAAATAAATTAACAAAAATAAAGTTAATCAGGAAAATAAATAGGTTACCAGCCAAGACGGGAGTTAGCTCTCACCTCCTTTGAGTCACCTGCCTCCTTCTCTCCCTCTTTCTCTCCGTCCTTCTCTTCTCCCTCCTTCTCTCCTTCCTCATCCGCGATGTCCTCAGACTCTGCTTCCTCTTCCTCTGTATCTCCCTCCTTCACTGAAGATTCATCGCCTAGCAACACACAACACTTTTTTAACGTGAAACTGAAGGCAAAAATGACCTCATCTACATCCTTAAAAGGGAATGTAACCAGACCTGGGTTTAATTCACTTTTATCAATTCCAATTCAATTCCAGTGCATGGTTATTTACACATTTTTAGTCAATTCCCATTCAATTCTAATTCAAATAAGCAACAATAGCTGTTTTGTTGTGACGTGTTAAGTTTCTGCACATTAATGCAGTGTTTCCCCTGGGTAAAATGATGGGCGAGGTGGTAGGGGTGGGGTACACGAGTGCCGCAGGCGCGAAGCGTTGTTAGGGGGGTCTGGGGAGATTTTTTAAAACTAGTTTTAAAATGGTGCATTCTGAGGTACATTTTAACCTTTACTATTGAATATAGAGGGGAAGATATAAAACAACAAGACACTACTTGTGTAGTAATCATGATTGATAAGTCAGTAATCATGACTGTTTCATCGTGTTGAGGTGTGGTTTCCACTTGACCACTGGTACTTGGTTATGGTTGTTTTTCTTGCACTGACCCTAGGCCTTGTTACCTCACTGACAGAGTCAGTAAAAGGTAAGTTCTTATATAGAGCTGGACTGCTGAAAGCGCTTTACACTTTACTCCCTGGCAGACCTGTTCAGTCGAACACCATCTCGACTTCTTTGGTATCTCCAGTGGTATACTCTGAAGACTCTTTCATCATCACCTTTAAATAATTTTAATATCATAATAATATGGTAAATTGGTGGTTTATGTTCAAAAGATATTTTATTTGTTGCTAGAATGCTATACAATTAACGAAACAGTGATTTCTGGAATGCCACAAAAGTATGTTTCTATTATATTAATCGCAAGAACATTTATCAAATTGTGTCCTTTTTATAAAACAGTATAAGTTGTTTAGTATATCCAATTACAGTGCAAACATATCATTGTCTAACCCAAGTTATTGATAACCCGTTAGTATGCACAGTTTTGGGTAGTAGGCATTTTTTATGAGATGTGAACTTCGGTGGTTGATATTCGTAAATATTTCACTCAAATCAACTTTCTCAAAAGTTTGTTTGCACAACTTTGTCGGAATATGTAACATATATTTAGCACAAAGATATCTTACGAATCACATTCCTTATTTTGCTCAAACAAAACCGCACAGAACATGTTATTAGTTGAACAGACTTGTGGCCTTGTAAGTTGTGGGCATTTGTGTCGAATCCGGACCCACTTTGATTTCGCCGTTATAACTTGAGTTTTGCTTAACTTTGATACATCAGCGAGATACACTGTAGTTCCATCATACAGCATTATCCTAGGCAAATTTACCTTTAAGTATATTGCGTCTTACGTCCATTTGAGGCATAAATATAGCGCTCCGGTTTGTATCAACATACGCTGTTGTATACTGTATCTCTCATTTTACGCGCGCTGTGCGGTAACGTACGGCCAAAAGCTCAGCGGCACAGACTAGCGCAAACCGGGTCGCTATTTGAGCTTCAACAGGGTTCGGATTCGGTACAAGTGCCGATTAGTGAATAGGATGCACGGTTTTTATTTGGGCTTCAAGAGTCCGGATTCGACACAAGTGCCGACAAGTGACGTAGTGCCATCAGCCTGCAATGTTTTCACTCCCACCACTGTCATAAACCAAAACGCAAGTTACCGTTTGGGCGCCATTTTATATGAATGTCTAGATTTCTAGTATGTCGAAATTCCGCAAGATGTCACCATTGGAGACACCAGGGATCCCACAGGAATATTCCGTGATTGGACAACTGACATCTTTCACGTTGTCCAATGGAGTTAAATCCTAACTGCTCTGAGCGACGTTAAGACGACTAAACAATGTTGCTACAAATCTGTGATTTTGCAGGAATATAAGTGACTTTGTGATGTAATTTCGCGCCGCTTGCTGAATATATCGCGAAAGAAAAAAAAAATGGGCGTATGACATAGCTACGAGGCGGCATAGAAAAATGGCGAGGCGGCCCGCCTCGCTTGTTATATACCAGGGGAAACACTGTTTATGTGCAATGAAGCCCCACTGAAAATCCGCTGAAGCAAACAATAATCCTTCAGTTTGTTTAATTAAGCATAAGCCAGGAAGTCCATAATAAAATGCCTGCTTTTTTTCAGAAGAGACAGTGCTAAGCACGCCTTGTGCCAGCAAATGCTAATTCACCCCCTCTGCAAAGAGTAATTTTGGTCTCTTGTGGTTAATTAGCAGTGATTCCAATTAACACTTAGCTCTGTCCTATGTTGCTAGTACCAAACTAGGGTACACAGGGACTGAGACAGCAGAGAACTGCTAGAGAAAGAATTGCAGCCCATGTTTTGTCTGGTGACAAATCCTTCTGTGCCTGTAGACACTGGTAGATCTGTTCTTGGTTGTTTTATTTTGGTCTTTAACCAAAAAAGTCACACCCACAAACATTGCAATTTAACATTTTAAAATGAAAGATTGTGGTAACATTTTGCAAGGATATTACTACCAACCAAACAACCATGATATTGTAAAAGCTAATAAACTAGGTGACCCCACATACACATAATCCACCTCAAACTGAAAGACAGGTGGCGTCAATCAGCAAGCCAGGAAGATTTCGTCATTTATTCAATTTCTTTTAAATTCCCACTTTTATAAAATTTCTGCCATTAATTAAACAATTGCATTAGCTTTAAACTCAGAATTATAAATTTATAATATTGTTAATAATTACTCAATAATTACACATCTTACAGTGTTACAGCATGAGCATAGTTCAAATGTCAAAGAGAAACATGTAGTACAGTAGTGGTTAGTGGCTATGGTAGATTGTCTGTGGTCTGAAGGAAGAAAAAGCCATTAAAACATGAGTACACACAAAAGTGCACATTCAACATGCAGATATGACATGAATACATGCAGAAGTGCACACTCAACATGCATGTGATACATGAATACATGCAGTAGTGCACATTCAACATGCAGATATAACATGAATACATGCAAAAGTGCACACTCAACATGCAGGTGAAACATGAATACATACAGAAATGCACATTTAACATGCAGAAACATGAGCACATGCAGAGAAGTTCATGTAAATGAATACAAGGAAACATTCAACATGCAGTGAAAAAAGGGAACAAACAACTATCGGGAAGACGGTTAGCCAAACTGCACGAGACATCCGGGGTTACTGTGTGTGTGTGTGCAATGCTCCAGATGAAATGTGCGCACCAAGATACAGCCACCATCACGCTCCGCCCTTGCAATCCCACAAGTGCAACAACTCCTAGATTCCTTTTTGGAAAAGTCTGCCGTCTACCTTCATCTTCTTCATCTTTCCCATCTTCACATTCCATCTCCTCATCCTTCTTGTCTTCTTTGTCTCCTGCTGCCTTCTCGACAATTTCTTCATTCGCTTTCTCTGTCTCTTTCTCTTTCTCAACTGTTTCTTTTCCATTTCGGATTTTGTCCTCATCTCCCTCAGCTAGATTTAAAAAAACCCAGGGTGATTTATAAACACTGGCCAAACTATACCACACTAGTACCCAGACAAATGCCAGATACATTTTACTTTATCAACAAACGTCAAACTAGCTTAGCAGATACTTTCAGGAGTGAAAACTTTCAAAGTGAGAAAAAAAAGATAAAGCTAATTCAAGCCTAACCTCCCAACCCGACAATTATTTTCAAAATTCCAAACCTTTATCGCCAGCAGCTTTAGATTCAATTTCTCCATTATTTCCATCAACACCGGCGTTGTCTTCTTTCTTTTCTTCTTTCTCATCCTTATCGTCAGTTTTCTCATCTTTCTCAATCTTGTCATCACTTGCCGGTTCCTTTGCACTTTCCTCAGTTTTCTTCTCAACTTTAGTTTTATCGTCTGTCAAACCGTAATTAAGATTGTTACACAGGTATCCCTAAGCGCCTCCACAGGTCACAAAACAATGAAACCAAATTTAACGATCCACGATAACTTTCAGAATAAGAACAAAACCAAACGAGCACAAATAACTATAAGTAAATAGACATCTAACTTGTGACACCCGGGAGTCTGCTGTATCACTGACCTGGCCAAAAATAGACATCTAACTTGTGACACCCGAGAGTCTGCTGCATCACCGACTTGGCCAAAAATAGACATCTAACTTTTGACACCCGGGAGTCTGCTGTATCACTGACCTGGCCAAAAATAGACATCTAACTTGTGACACCTGCAAGTCTGCTGCATCACCGACCTGGCCAAAAATAGACATCCAACTTGTGACACCCGTGAGTCTGCTGCATCACCAACCTGGCCAAAAATAGACATCTAACTTGAGACACCCGTGTGTCTGCTACATCACCGACTTGGCCAAAAATAGACATCTAACTTGTGACACCCGTGAGTCTGCTGCATCACCGACCTGGCCAAAAATAGACATCTAATTTGTGACACCCGTGAGTCTGCCGCATCATCGACCTGGCCAAAAATAGACATCTAACTTGTGACACCCGTGAGTCTGCTGCATCACCGACCTCGCCAAAAATAGACATTAACTTGTGACACCTGTGAGTCTGCTGCACCACCGACCTCGCCAAAAATAGACATCTAATTTGTGACACCTGTGAGTCTGCTGCATCACCAACCTAGCCAAAAATAGACATCTAACTTGTGACACCCGTGAGTCTGTTGCATCACCGACCTCGCCAAAAATAGACATCTAACTTGTGACACCCGTGAGTCTGCTGCATCACCGACCTCGCCAAAAATAGACATCTAACTTGTGACACCCGTGAGTCTGTTGCATCACCGACCTCGCCAAAAATAGACATCTAACTTGTGACACCCGTGAGTCTGCTGCATCACCGACCTCGCTGAAAATATACATCTAACTTGTGACACCCGTGAGTCTGCTGCATCACCGACCTCGTCAAAAATATACATCTAACTTGTGACACCCGTGAGTCTGCTGCATCACAGACCTCGCCAAAAATAGACATCTAACTTGTGACATCCGTGAGTCTGCTGCATCAAACCCTCGCCAAAAACAGACATCTAACTTGTGACATCTGTGAGTCTGCTGCATCAGACCTCACCAAAACTAAATTATCAAACTGACCAGCTGAGTTAACATTTTATTACTACATTAGCGAAGCGTGGACCACCTTTGGTTTTGTGTTAAACTGTCAATTATATGCTATTTCCAGGTTGGAATAGGATAATTTCTCAAAGCTTGAACTGTCTTTCCTTGTTGCAGTACAGAAAAGCTGGATAGCCAGTGTCTTTTATTACAGCTTTTTATAACTAAAATTACTATCTTACCACAATTCTAGCAGTGTAATTTGATTTCTGGCAGCTCTGTATTAACCATCAAGTGTAAACAACTACATTATTGTAAACATCGCAAGGTAAGAATTCACCAGGTAACATCTCGCAGAAAACCTGCCATTCTGTAGTAACAGCCCGACTGAAGAAATGCTACTGCCACCTAGAGACCACAGTGGGAACATATTGCGTCAATCCTAGAGAAAACCTACATTCCAACACACCTTGCTAAGGTAATAATTAATTAGCATCAGCTGTAAAATTACGTTAAGTCGTTAACGCATCATCACTCCAACACGAGACACCACTTAGCGCTATCCTGACCTTTGACCTCCTCAGTCTCCATCTTCTCTGCATCCGTCTTCTCTGCATCCATTTTCTCATCTCCCTCTTCCTCCTTATTTCCACTCCCGTTCACCACAGTCCCGTTTCCCTCTCCTTCCTTCCCACTCTTCTTCTCCCCTGTAGCACGCTTCTCCTCCTCACGTTCAGCCATTGCCTCAATAATCTCGTCTGACAACTTCTCTTTTTCCTCGGCTGCATAGACGCAGAAAAGTCGCACATGCTTAGATATGTGACTACATATTATTAGTTAGTTAATTGTGTTATTTAATAGAGAATATGGTCTCAACCAGAAATACAGCGGACACTCACTATGAGGATTTCTGGGACCATTTCACCATCTTATCAGCCCATATTCCCTCATAAGTTAGATTGTGCTGTTTAAAATGTATTTGGTCTTTAATAACAGCGATTTTGCAAACTTAAAATTATTAACACCAGGATGTGCCAATGGGATACTTTCCCAGTGTCACATTTTGAAAAAGCTTGTATGAACTCACTACCTCACTAGCACCGTGGCCTGGTGAAACGTACATCCGTCTTAAAAGGAATAAGTTTAAGATAAAATGTCTGTTGTGGCATGTGCTTTTATTCACACGTGCATACATACGACACACGGATAACTGTTATACACGCGTGTATACATACGACACACGGATAACTGTTATACACGCGTGCATACATACGACACACGGATAACTGTTATACACGCGTGCATACATACAACACACGAATAACTGTTATACACGCGTGCATACATACGACACTTGGATAACTGTTATACACGCGTGCATACATACGACACTTGGATAACTGTTATACACACGTGCATACATACGACACACGGATAACTGTTATACACACGTGCATACATACGACACTTGGATAACTGTTATACACACATGCATACATACGACACTTGGATAACTGTTATACACGTGTGCATACATACGACACTTGGATAACTGTTATACACGCGTGCATACATACGACACTTGGATAACTGTTATACACGCGTGCATACATACGACACACGGATAACTGTTATACACGCGTGCATCCATACGACACACGGATAACTGTTATACACGCGTGCATACATACGACACTTGGATAACTGTTATACACGCGTGCATACATACGACACTTGGATAACTGTTATACACGCGTGCATACATACGACACTTCGATAACTGTTATACATGCGTGCATACATACGACACACGGATAACTGTTATACACGCGTGCATACATACGACACTTGGATAACTGCAAGGTTTGTCCACGTCCCAACATGGCCTTTAATACTGTTTATAGCAAGAGGCAACTATAATATAAGAAATGTGAACCTGTGTGGCTTGTTACTCTTTAGATGACTCAACACTGCCCAAGTTTGACATTGTAAGAGTTATACAGTTACAGGAATAATTTGGGACTATCCCAAGGTGATCCTAATTGCAAGGCGGCTGTATTACTGAAGTGACTGCAAAGCAAGGTTCTACTGTAATTGATCATGAAACTTAATAACAAGTTCACAGTGTAAGTACTAAGTTGAAAGTTAATGGGTAAACTTATTTACATCCCACCCGTCACCAATAACTTGGACCGACACGTACATCAGCTCAGCATCATCTGATGTCAGCGTCAATTTGCGTGTTAACAATCTGGCAGCTTAATAAATAAATGTCTCGGTCACTGTAATTAGAATTGCAATTTTGTAACCACATCCGACAGAGATAACACACACACACACAGTATCACAAGAAAGCAGTTAGCCTACAACTACAAAGACAAGCAGGCTAGATAGAGCTGCAACACTTCAGTGCCTTACTAGAATGACTGTCTATAAGCTCACACAGTGAGTGGACTGTCCACAAGTTGCAGCTAGACCAATGATGACACAATATGACACAGTACCTGTCATCTTGTCAGACTCGTCCACTTTCTCATCAGAAGTCGTTGACTTCTCCTCGGATTCTTCGTCACTGTCAACTGCAAGAGAGAGGGCAACAAATTAAAATTATGCCAGTTGGTCCCCAACTAAAAGGTTTTATTCATATATAGAAATAAAATAGATGTAGGTGGGTCAAAGGTCAACTTATATGAAATAGGAATATGAAAACAAGTTGAAAGGCATTTTACAAAAAATTATCCACAATTAAAAGGTTGCAGTATTTGGCCTTCCATTCACTGCGTTGACAATTGTTTGGGATTACTGACTGTTTTATATAATTACAAAGCCCCTAAATACAATCGATTTTGTTATCGAGACAACGACGAAAACATGCAATACATACGTTCAAATTTAACCAGCAATGAAACCATTAGTTTGTGTCGCGCATGGCTACGTGCCAACGAAACTCACAATCTGTCTTAGACATTAAAAAGTCACATCAAGAATGGCGAACCCGGCCCGTGACTTACTTCCCTGTAGAGCATTCCCGAGCACCCCACTCTCCATCCTAGCAAGGTCGAGCAGTGCCTTCCCATACGCAAGATAGGCTTCAGCGCACTCATCCGCCGTCTCTCCAAACTTCCCTGCTCTACAAGTGCAACAACAGTCGGTCAGCGAAACATTCCATGCAAACAAATTACTTACATCATAACTTAAAAAACGTATGTTCTTATGTAGCACAGTATCCAGTGCACAGGACTCCTCAAAACACTTCACTCCCTGGCAGACCTGTTCAATCAAACACCATCATAACTTCTCTGGGAAGCATCCACGCTGCAATTAATGCATGAAGACTATCCGTACACAAATATCCACCACTGTCTATAGCCAGGTACTCATTCATACAGCTGAGTGAACTGGAGCCACGAAGTGAACGAACTTGCCCAAGGATCAACACCGCAGCACAGGATTCAAACCCAGGTTCTCTTAGTCAAGAGTCCATCTACCGCACTCCATTAACACATGTAGGTTACATTATATAATTGCAACACCGATTATGTAAAAGTGTGACATTAATGTTATTTCGTTTTCGTGTTTTTTGGGTAATAATTGGTACTGTGTAATCTTTAAAAATCTGCACAACATGAATATTGGACACTGTAAAGTAATCCACTGTATGAATTTCTTTACGCTAAAAATGGAAGGCACAAAATTGGTAGGTTGTCAAAACAAATATTAAGTGAACATCAATACAATATGGCATTTGATATTTACAACATCCTTCCAATCGTTCCTGTCCAAGACAAAGGTTACTTATGTTAATTGTTGAAATAATTAAAATGACCCGAAAGCAAAAAAACTCACATGTAGTGTTAAAATGAAAACATTCGCATTTAATTGAAATTATGAAATTCTTTAATCCAGTCAAAATGAACAGCCAGGCTCCAAAAAACCACTATGTTGGCTGGATTTGTGGGTTTCTAATTCTGCCATACGTACAGGAGTCGACAGGCTTCCTGCAGCTGACCAACGGCTTCCACCATGTCTCCAACAACAAGGTTACGCTTGCCTTGGGCCAGCAGGTTCACGGCTTGAATAGTATCATCATCAGTTGATCTGAAATAGACATTCACTTAGAAGTAAAACAAACACCCTCACAGAAGGTTGCAATCATGTGGTCATGATTGCATTATATTGACCAAGCTGTCCAATATCCATTTTTATAATATCTGGGTTATTAGAATCTGATGGGCTAACAAGGTCTCATTCAGCCTTTTCAGCAGTTCAGAACATTATCGCCAAGTTGTCCTGCAATGGAGATTGCTTGTCATCTACAGTTGTTCTTGCTTACTAAACAGTTTGTTTTTCATCACGAATATTAAAAAGAGACGTGTCACATGATGTTTCAACAAATATTTTAAGAGATGCAGAGGAAGTGGAACTGTGCACTCATACCGGCAATATAAATATTACGACTATGATAGGAATTAAACAACAGTCAGGAATATTTTCATTGCGATTTTTCATAATTTTGCAAGAAACTGCTACCAACAAATAAAATGCACTGTCAGACGTTTGTGTCAGCTTGTCATTGACCACAATAAAAAAAAGGAAACTGAGATGGTATGGCCATGTAACAAGATCAAGCGGGCTCACAAAAACAATACTACATGGAACAGTGCCGGGGAAAAGAAGACAGGGAAGAGATGGTCAGACAATATTGCAGAATGGACTGGGAAGATCTTTGCAGAGACATTAGCACACAACCGTACGTATGGCGTCGACTGGTGAAACATTCAGCAATGCAGCGCCCCTATGACCCAGGTGGGTTACGGGAGCAATAAGTAGTCGTTGAAAATCCCACCCCTCCACCTGGAGTACAACCAATGAAAAGCCCAATGTTGTCACATAAACAAAACTAAAGTAGGGAGGTCGGTGAAAATGCAATAATTCATCAGAATTGGCAAACTGATACACCATTGGAAAGGTCTGTTTAAGAGATAGACACCCATACCGAAGTTATGGACAATTATGTAAAGGTCATTGAATAAATTTGTGTGAGTTTTTTTTGATCTGAAGGAAATGTGAAAATATAATCTTGTACAATATAAAAATCTTAACTAAGACTTGATATTTTATGTATTTCCTTTAAATATCATTTATAAAAGGAATTTTACATAACATTATGTTAATTAACTAAGCAACTAACCTTTCGGAATAACTTACAAAAGTATCTCCAGGTCCCCCACTTTCAAATCGTCATCCAGCATACGTGTACACAATACATCTGGCTCATTGTCATACACCACACTGAACCAGCTTGGGAAGCCTGCTACCCATAGGTTGGAGGTTATGCTTTAATGGTTCCCATTATGTGGATATCAACAAAATCTGACATGTTTTAGAAGTGGCAGGTATACCAGCAAAATCATGTGGACGTTAATGAGTACGTGCATGTCAGGTATGCAAAGTTAGTAAAGTGTGTGTGAGAGTATAAGCACAGCCAAATATTGCATGCATTGATGTAAACACTCTGCTTTGGCCTTGTACCATATAATTATGTAAACATATGTAGGTTTGTGTGTGTGTCCGCATGTTTGCGTGTGTGTGTGAACTTAGTAAAGTGAGAAGGATAGCCAACTACTGCAAGCAACAATAATAAGCATTCCGCTGCACAGCATGCACGTACAACATTATATATATATATATATATACACACATATATATATATATACATATGTATATATATATATATACATTACATCAGATAATTCAAAGTTGCATAGCAATATATATATATTAATATTGCTATGCAACTTTGAATTATCTGATGTAATGTTGTATCTACAAAGATCCGTTTGCAGAGAACAGCGATGGCTGGAAGTAGGATATGAAGAATCACTTCCACATCTGCATCTACATCAGAAAGTGTTGTCAGCATTTCAAACACCTTGTCCTTCTTGATGCAAGTAGCGTCTTCAATGATAGGCGTACTCGTCCCACTCATTAACTCATTGATGTTTCTGCATGACTCCTGGCAGAATGACACGAGTTGCTGGTAGTGAGTGTTCATATCCAAGATGTGAACACTCTTGTCTTCGATCATGCATCAGAGGGGGACAGGTGATCAGCTTCCTGATTAGTCCAAGTGCTTTACATCCAGTGAGAAACTGTAGCGTTTCTAAGTCGTTTAGAACGGATTTCAACAACCTGTTTGACGCACCTTGTTTATTCATAAAGCACCGCATTTAATTGCTTAGAAAGAATGTCCTTGCAGCATTCGAAAATAAAATGTTGAAAAAGCATGCATACCCATCAGCGCTGAAACAAAATGTTGCACCGTACCACCACCAGGAAATGTTAAATCATGTTATATATTCATATACAAATAGTTCTAGGAAGATACAGTAAAAAACAACCCCAAAAAGCACCAGCAAGCCAATGTTTATACATGCAGTTAGTTACAGCAAGATCAATGCAGTGTAATTAGAAGTACATCAGATGTCTGATTTATGGAGCGGGTTGTCATTCATTTGTTGTTATTAATTGATTACAACATGAAAATAAACTTTAAATATTCATATAACATCCGCAATTTAATATATGATAGCATGTCTGTGCATATGTAAACACGAATAACAAATGCATGGCTAAAACACAACTTCAGAATAAAAGATTGCAATAAATTGAATAATATGTACGCCGGGTATGTGAGCGATAATAGAAGAAATTCGTTGCCGGACATGGGGTACTTCTACGTTCGAGCTTGGGGCAAAAATGGGCAAAGGTGTATCTCCACCAAATTTGCATTAATATTACGTTTATACATTACTAAATAACATACATGTAGTTTGCCAGAGTTTCCGCAAGTTGTTCATACCTTAGATCCTCTCTAAATATGGTCAATGTTCACCATATCATATTTTTCTTAATTTTATTTCAATTCATACAAGAAACACGCCAAAAGAAAGAGTATCATTTTGCGATTTCAACCATACCGCCAAACATAACTTGGCGGGTAATAACGCGAACACATGATTTTATGAAAACAACACCCTTCCGCGAAATTAAATATGGCTGCACCCGCAACGAAATGAAATTTCTGCGGGTGTCGTTGTTTCATCACGAGTATCCGTATGAAGCATTACGAGTTCACAAAAGCAGGTATTTTTATCACAAAGAAGACATATTTATGTTTCTTTTGATATAAAATATATGATCAGTCTTTATAAATCAAGGGACTTACAATTTTTTTAACATAGGTGATTTAACATTGCGTCCCAATGCAAACGCGTTTGCGTGATTTCTTCCGACCTCCCTAACTAAATTTATATTGTTTTATTCAACCTATACGTACTTCAGTATGTGCAAAGTTCTGTATTTTACAATCTGAAGATAAATTTCATTTGATCACCAGCAAATAAATTCACATCTTTGCTAGTCTTACTAGATCAGTATAAATAATATTATGTCAGTAATATTTAAACAATTTTAAGTGTACTAAAATGTTATTTACAATAGTCATAAGGTATAGATTGAATGACGTTTTACACAAAACATTGCTGTTGCACGTAGACCGCCATAGTAGGTCGCCGTGCCGTACATGTTGCCGGCTCCGGCGGCTGCACATCTTGCTTAAATTAATTTCAGTTATTTAGATCCTGTCATGCTTCCATTATTTTGTTTTAATGTAGGGTATATAAATTGTAATATAAACACTAAAACAGTCAGTTGAATAACCAAATTTGGCAATCTTACTTTTAAAAACTGGTCTAAATTATTAGCAGCATTCACCATGTAGGGTTGACGCATAGGGATAAGGTTAGTTAGTAGGATGAACTTAGTTTGGGCCATTTAACTAGTAAGATTACCACAAATGTTTTGGGTTAACTTTCAACTTTGTCTGACCCACGAAACAATTGAATTGCACAACTAACGCCTAAAAAAATTACGTTTATTTCGAATTCACATTTCATAAATCTTAAGATGACCACCATTCCATAAATTACCAGCACGCGAAAGGGTTTCGCGTGAAATGTTGCCGGCTTTGTTCTACCCGGGCACATTGTGCCTACGATTCTTCGGCAGCGGGCATTTTGGGTCGTTTTATTTTGAACACCATCGGATACGTATTAGGCTGTATAAACATAGGCACAAATATGAAACTGCGATAAGAACGAAGAGTCATTTGATTCACAAAAGACACTTTACCCCACTTTCTTTTCAGTAGCAGCGCTAGATGTGTCAGCCATCTTCTATCACGACTCACAGCAAACTAAATTCTTTCGAGTCACCGAGTGAAAATTTCGCGCCCTTTATGCCAGCCTTCCACGTGTGACGTCAGACACATGATTTTAAATCTCGAACCAGTTTGCTGACATTAAGAACATACACACTTTTCAATTTTGGTTATTGTAATCACAAGAGTATGCATATAAAATAAAACATATTGTCATGTTTCATGGTATATTACAAAATAGTTACAATACTGTAAAATGAATTAATGCATGAAGAGTATTGATCTTCGCGTAAAACCGGTTGATTGACATCTACCCATTCTAGCTGGTCTGCTATTTTAGGACCAGGGTCAGGTAACACACGCGGGTACAGCTGCACTATTTTCGCTTACAACTTCAAGAGGAAAGTTAATTTAAAAAAAGTGTCAGCAAACATAGGCATTCGCCCGTCTAATATATACGCCCCTATAGCTATTACCTATATTATTTATCACTTTTGAAAATAAAAACGGGAAATTAATTTGGAATGTAGATTGTGTTAGTGACATTTCGATCGCTATGACGATCAATCAATTTAAGTTACATATTTGAACAACATTATTTTTTGTGTGTGCGTGCGTGCGTGCGTGTGTGAGTGTGCGTCCGAGTTTTAAGAATCTAACTGTAATCGAGCCAGCGTGTGGCGTGCGCGCGTGTGCATATACATGTTTGCTAGTGTGCGTGCAGCGTTGCATACATGCTCGCGTGCATGCGTGCAAGTGAGTCCATGCGTACATAAGGGCACGTGTACGTGTACGTGTACGTGTGATCGATCGAGTGAGTGAATGTGTAATAAATTATTGTATGTCTGCGTGTGTCTGCGTGCGTTTGTGCATACGTGTACGTGTTCGTGTGTGAGTTGTGTGAGTTGTGTATATATACAGGTGTGTATGCGCGTGTGTGCATGGGTGCGAGCATGCATGCATGCGTGCGAACTTGTCCGTGTGTGCATAATGGGCATGTGAACGTATGTGCATGATCGAGTGGGTGAATAAAACAATGTGTATCTGCGCTTGCTAGCGTGCATATGTGCGTATTTTGTACGTGCGTGCGTGCAGTTAGAATTAATTATGAAGCCAACATTGCAGTACATAGGCGCAGAAAGCTGTTCGGTATCAGAGGGGGAAGCTATAAGGCTCACTAAAAACCTCCAATTGCACCCTTCAACGAGGCTTACAAACCCCAAAGTTTTGTTAACTTAAGCATTCTTTAACTTGTAACTCAGTTTTAATTACATATTTAATTTACTGGCGGCAGAACTATACGCCTGATGAGTTCCTGGTGGTACTTGGCCTCTTTACCCCTCTCGTTCCCGTGCCTACGCTTTGGTGGATTTTGAAATTTATTTATAACGAAGCAAGGTAAGAACTCGTGCCGGTGTAAGATATCGTATGTGAGACCGTACATAGTGCGGGTCTAGCGTCTGACTGATGGAGGTGGAGCCATCCTTCACCCCCTTGAGGCTCATCAATTAAAAACCTCCCACTGTATCCTCTGAGCCTAAAACATGGAGGTGTGATAAAAAAAAATGAAGAGCAACGTACATACGAGGCAGAAAAGAAAAAGAAGAAGCGGGCTACGGCGAACATGAAAACAATAAGAAGAATGAGAAGAAAGCAAATTTAGAAAAAGAAGAAAAATGGAATGAAGAAAAAGAAGAAGAAGAAAAGAAAAAAGCAGACGACGAAGTGAAAAAGCTGCAAGAAAAGATAAAACGCCGCGGCGGCGAATATAGAAAGACGAAAAAACGAAAAAGAAAAGGCAAAAGAAGAACAATTAGATAATTTGATTTATATTGTCGGAATATCAACTTATGATAGTTAGCAGAATTTCGTTTATTTGGTTATTTATTTAAGTTATACTGCGTCGGCATATTTCAGTTTAGTAAATTAAAATTAAGTAAATTAGGTTCCACACATCATTGATGCCCTGAAAGTACCTTGTTAAATAATTGTCTCGTTAATTTTTTTCTAAAAAAGCCAGCATACATAGTATATAATAGTCCTATCCACTACGACAGGCTACCTCATCTGTGCTACTTGTGCATGTCGTCTTTTGTAAAATCATCTGTCAAAGTATTTACTTATTTAATTCAGGACTTCTCAAGAATATATTCAAAATATATTTTTTAATGGTACCTTTACCACGCGCGAATGCACGGTATGCGTATATACAATTATATGCACGTGTGTTAATTGTATCGATTTCCCTTGCTTTCGCAGACCATGGCATTGATACATTTAGTGATTGAAGGCTAATTGCTGGCCTAAAAATGACTGATATGTAATTATAAAACCACAATTTTTGTGACAGTTTAACCACACGTACAACCCAGTGGCGCGGCAACGGAATTCATATTGAGGGGGTTACTGCGCGGGGCTTCTGAAAAATCTTCACATCTTTCTTCACCTTAATTGTGGCTGTCTCGGTTGGCTCGATTGGCTCGATCGTGACATCGGAAGACAGGGGGGGTGCTGTTGTTGTGCTGCGCCGTCTATTACTGGAGGGGGAGGCAGAAAACCACATATCTGCCCCCCAACTGCACACACCTTTCACAGTTGACACAATACACATTAATCGTATCATAAAATTTGGATTTCCACCCGCCATTGACGCTCGCCACAAAAACAAACATTCACGCTCACATTTAAGGCGGGGCAGAACCATGTGTCTATCCCCCAAGAGAAATTCCAGGGGGGCAGCTGCCTTCCCTGCCCACTGTTCAAGCGTCTATGGTAGAACCCAAAAGTGGTTTTATTAATTAAAACGACTGCGGATATTATTTTAACAGCGACGCGTTACTTATTTGGAGACAAAAGAACAATAAACGTGATGGGCAATTGAGGAAGTAGCTTTTCCTGCATGGCGCGAATCCTCTACACAAAGTGACTTACTTTGAGCTAACAAGAATATTTATAACATTATATGTTACTGTTTGATCCTATGCGTACATGCATTTTATTCCTTTAAAATATACTTAACATATTCATAGATGCTCATTTCATACATTAAATATATGGGACTGAATACTGAGTTTAGCAGTGAGAAAATGTACTATTCTTAATTTAATTAAGGTTGCAATGTGGCGCATTTTTAGATTCAATTCACAGGCGTTTTGCGTCAATCGGACCCAACAAATTGCGGTTCTGTTCCCGAGCTGTGTTTGAGCGCGGCGGCGATATTATGTGGTACCACTAAAATGAGTGACGTACTTAGTCATGTGTACCCTTTCTACCCGAAGCGCCATCTTAGCTCCTCGTGGGTTTGTAAGTAGAGGTTGATTGTTTGGATTTGCAGTACGATTCGAATGCTTCCTGTTGTTTACAAATGAACAACCGCATACACAGATAATCTACAGTTTCATGATATTGTATATGCCATTAAGTTTCCAGCACGTGCGTATAATCAGCCATGTTAGGATCTTCATTCACTGTCACCGACTCATCGAAGTTACAACTTACATTGCAAACAAGCATGACATGTTCCTACAGATGTTGCTGTAACCGGAAACCATAACAGCATTTAAATTGTTATCAAACAGTTGTATCGGTCTAAGACTATGCATTTTATTTAACGTGAAGTAGATTGCTGATCAGTATACTTGTATTTTCTACTAATACGAGAACCAAGTTGAAGTTATAAACACGGCGTGCCGGTGAATAAATAGTCACGCCGACACCGCCGACACCGCCGGCGTGCGCCGACATTGGCATTGCCGTTTATGGTTACGTCCTTTGTGGTAGGATGCTGAATAAACTGCTCAGCTGCCACTATCTAGATTTAACATTCCATAGTTATTAAAACTTCCAGGCACTTGTGAGTTGGTACATTAGGAACCCGGGCACACTTTGCTTGTTGTCGTTATTTAACACATTTTAAGTAATTCATTTGGTATTTATGCATAAATATGATACCTCAATGTGTTAATTCCATATCACCACAGGCATATTTAAAGTGCACTAAGTCTATTTTATAACAAATATGCCCTGGAGAATGTGGAACAATGGACATAATTTTAGTCATTTGAGCTATCACATTTAGTAGCATTACCACAGCGGCTGCCGCGGCTGTTGCATCTGGCCAGTTTTGACGCTAAACTACGACAGGTCACCGGTCACGCAGCCCTTACATCATTAAGTCCGCGTTAAATACTACATATTTAATATCACTGGAACGGCAAGATAATGTTCTTAACAATGGCATAAAGTTTTTAAGAGTATTCCTTTATTTGATGAACTTATCGTTTGTGATTGAGTGATGATGCACGCCAATAGTGTCACGCCGATGGCGCTCTGCGACGTTACGTTTTCACAAAAACAGGTCGCGGCGAATTGAAAACCCGCACTTGTAAACCTATTTGGGTCGTCATGAGATCTGCTCGACCAATTAGAAGACGTGTTCGTCTTCACTGCAGTCGTTGCACGAAGTTTCTGCGTTAAACCAAACGAAAGTTATGTCGAATTATCATATAAACATGAATTTTTGGTAATGTTATCGCCTAAAATTCAAGTTCGTGTATATACACACCTACGCATCAGTTTCGGACTGTTCAGATGTTATATGTTATGTGATGTTTTCAAAAGGTTTACAAGTGCGGAAATCGCATTTTGTGCGACCTAGTAGCACGGTTTTCGAGAACGCCACCGCAGACGGTGACGCTGTGCTAAAAATAGTAACATCCGCCTGGTAACGTCAGCATGGCGCTGGATATCCGCCAGGCGGACAGCCGCGTTGCGCTGGTTGTGCGCTAGGCGGATTTGGCGCCTAGCTGTCATACAGGCAATCCCTATTCACAGTACGCTGGCTACACTTAATAATTGATTTTAAACTTGAAATTCATGAACTTATATTCCAACCTTACTCTGTTAAATATAAAATAAGAACTTATTACATTTGTTGTTTGCTTACTAGTAGTAATAACTAGCCAGTTTAAGATTGGTATTTCCACCATTATAATATTCATTTATTGCCACAATTATATTATTGGTGTGTATAACTATATATTATTTAATTAATAATTATATATTCCAATGTTTATATATGTAACAACAGAGACTAGCAATAAAATTTGAGTTGTTGATGCAATTATTCATTACTCTGTATATTTAAATGCAGGTATCTCAGGTCCATGACACTTTCTGCAATTCACTTTGCTAAGTATACCTAGTATAGACATTAATTATGCAAAGTGGGAATTAAGTGACATCTAATGATAGTAATTAAACTCTATGTAGTACTATGATAATAAGCGCTTAACGTTAAATGATAAATTGATAATGCTTTTGAATATTTTTATAACACGAATGAGGATACAAAATTTACTATGTCCGCCATTTTATTTTATGATAATTACATTAATCAATTATGTAAATGGCAACTAAGTGAGTTCTAATGAAAATGTTTGTGCTGTACTATTTTACAACATGCCTCAAATATTAATGATGTGCTTTTGGAAAAATATGTATTCAAAAATTGGGATTCTACATTTAATATATCCGCCATTTTATGTTATGCAAATTACTCCACAAATTATTCAAATTGTGGTAATTAATTGAGAGCAATGAAACAGTTTATGCTGTACTATTGTAAATGCCATTACTGAGTTAATTATATGCTCAAAATAACAATTTCTTCACAAAAACATTGGGAATCGTCATTCAATATGGCCGCCATTTTGTAATAATTATCCTAATGATGCACCAATTTAAAAAAAAAATTGGGATTGAAATTAACTATAATGAAACAAGATATATTACATTTTCTGATACCCTGTAAATATACTCTAAACAATTAATGACATGACATGAATTACATCTTGTTACAGTCTATGATTCAATATGTCAGCCATATTATGCTAATGAGGTCATGAAATATGCAAATTAGGTCAACAAAAATGCAAAAAATGAATTCCTCGTGTGAAAATACCTATATATGCAAAATTTGAAGTAATTACCTCAATTAATTACTTATCTGTTGTGAAAACAATGACAACAATTGTAAAATAGGGGTACACCTTGGAAATACTGTGACCCTATTCTTTCTGTGTTATTTTTCATGTTCACCGTTTCAACGAAAACCCCTGGGGTAGTAATATTTCCAACTTAATAACTTTGTCAGTAGTTGTCCGATTTTCATGAAATTAAAACCATTTACTTCAGCAGAAGAAGCTCCTTACATGCATAACAAAACATGTTTAGGTAATGCAGTTTTTATTTTTCATGTGGTAATGCTACATGTAGGCCAAAATATAGTTGCAGTGGCAAAATCGAGGTGAGCCTGGTGCTACAGTAGTTTTGCCCCGGATGTTTGCCACTCAAAGTTATGTCGTGCTGACGCTGCACCTGAGCGTTTCAAGTGATGGCTACCGTTATTAATTTCGCATTCAATGATACACAATGGCTTTAGCTAACAGGTCCGTCGGACTGGCTTACTCAGAAACAACTAGTGCTGATATTGTTGTTCCTAGTCCTTAAAAATAAATGTGCCGGGTACCATCATACTGTTGTATCATCTATATGTGACAGTTATGGTGCATAGTAAAACTAAAAGGGCTTTATTTAATAAATAAAACAAGCCGTATCTCATTTCAATTAAACGTTCAACTAAATGTGTCATTAATAGAAACAAACATGTAACTTAATAGATCCAATTGCAAAGAATTCAGAATAAATAACTAGTTTAACCATTTCAGTGCAATGGTGGTTTGCCGTATTATGACGCTTGAATACGACAACCTGCTAGAGCGGGGATAGCGTCACAGCGGCTTATTCCATAACTATTGAAATGAACGTTAACATTAGCGGTGCCTAACGACTATCATTGGAATCGCACGAACGCCAGCTTCACGATGATGTAACATTTATAGGGTGTTTGTGTGCAAGTGTTTTGAGATATTTAGAGTTTTTTGATGGGATTGTTCGGCATGCTGTCGTCAGTCACTGACGCACATCTAATTGCAGCGATGTTGCAATAATGCCTTTCTTTTGGAATAAATTGTTTTCGTCAAAACCGACAACGTGGTGAGCGATGATAGGGGAATGTATGCGTAAATGGTTTCATTCTCTGTTCTCTTGACTGACAGTAAATCTCATTCCAATATGGGATTTTTTAATTTACGATACAGGTACTAAGTATGGCGTGCGTTTATGCTGCACTAATTTTGATGATCGTGCTTTACCTTTGGCGTTTTATATTATGACAAATTAGTGCAGCCGTGATGTGTCTGAGATTCACATTTATTATTTAATAATTGTATAATTATTGTGACAAATTACTGAATATTATCAAATATTAATACAACTAATCAACACTGATTTTCACCATTGTGGCACAGTTCTAGGTCATTCATGTCAGTTCAAGTTTCATCATGGCAAACCGTTGATCTTGGGTTTACTGGTTTCTGTGTCAACTGTTGTCATAATGGACATGTCCATAATATTCCTTGGTAGTCTTTCTGCAAATGACAATGAGCAGAATTTGAAGCCTGACGACGATGGCAACAAAGGACCAAAATTGTCGGACTAACTTGCGTCATTTGGCCTATACTTTTCATTAGTGCTTCCTTTCCCAAAGCTGACGACTGAACAATAGATAACATTGCTGGCATTTGGTAACTTGCTAAGATAATCACTGGTATGGGGATAACGCAGCTACAATGAGATAGCACGTAACGATGTCTGTAACCTGTGCATGTATGTTTTTCCATGTCGCTCATCACTCATGGTTGCTAGGTGGAACTACTATGCTAACCGGATGTAAACAGCCGCCATTTACATTCTCTGCATTCAGCAAGTTTCCTATTTGACGGTCGTGCAGAATATTTTAGCTGCGTGTGATAAAATGCTACCTTATTGTCTTATTTTGTTTATTCCATCACAACACCCAACTAGCATGTACACAGCATAAATTAATTAGTCCGATGGGACTGGCCTTATTTCACAGCCTGCAAGTTTGACAAGTTGGGCTTTTTACAAAACCTAAGTGTTCTTAATTGCAGCGATGGGGTATTTGCATCGAAAAGCAAATTCAAAATCAGTAGCATCCATTTTGAATGCGGTGAACATCGTGGTACATAAAATGTAACTATTCAATTTCCGGCTGCGAACCGCAACAGATTACGACGGTGTAGCACGGAGCGAACTCTGAATGTGGCCCAGGTATAGGGCCTACAAAAAATATAATTACCACTGTACACCGTAGCTGTCTGATTGCACATTAGGACAATTCAGTGAGCACTGTGTAATGCTGTCTTGCTTATTAGTATTTAATATTTCTTAATTTCAGATCTGCGCATAATTCACCATGAATCCTGAGAAATTAAAGCAGCTTCAAGCACAAGTACGGATAGGTGGCAAGGTTAGTGCAATATGACTGTTTATTCACTCTGTTTTAATCTATCTTAATTATCTATTTGCTGATGCAGCGTTATTTTAAAAAGCTGCTGTTTACCGTGATGTGTATTTCATGCACACGTGACATGTGAGTCTTACTTCACTGATCTAAATCTCTTACTGTACCACTAGGCTACGACTATTCCTAGAATTAGAGTGAGGATTTAAGTAGGTCAGTTGCGTAAAAATATTACCGACAAGTGTATGCTATCACGTCTTACTACCTGTTTGGTATGCAAGCCAAATGCAATGGTGCTAACATATTCTATATTGCATTATGATACACCTACACCATTCGAATCATGCATTTATACATTTCTTCCACACTGTCGAATGTTACAGGGAACTGCCAGGAGAAAAAGGAAGGTGATCCACAGAACTGCCACAACAGATGACAAAAAGCTGTTGAGTTCACTCAAAAAGTTAGCAGTTAATAATATCCCAGGCATTGAAGAGGTGTGTACTATCATCTATTAAAAAATATGCAAATTTTTTAGCATTGTAAGTATTTCCTCTCAACTCTGAGGTCTGTTAACCTCTTTCTATATTAAGTTGGTTCCTTGGGCTTGACTTCTGATCTACCAGTTGGCAATGTATTTGAATTTGAAATTTTTTCAATGAGTTCATTCCCAGGTGGAGCCACGAGTTATTTTAAAATGAATATGTGCTGCAAGCAATGCTCCGTGGGTGGGTGTCGGCTGGTCTTGATCATAACAAGACTGCAATCTGCATCTTTGACTCCATCATAATGATCTACAAACTCTAAAAAGTGAATGATTTCCCCAATTGTTGATGTTTTGAGTTCTTTGTTTTAGTCATTCAGTAACTTGTGTATCTAGTTCCAGTTCATAGTTGGCGAACAAAACTATTTTGGAGGAAAGAAACCCATTTGAGACATCGTAGGATGTGATTCTGGTTAAAAAGTAACAAATGTGAAGTATTTCTGTTGGGCATGCTTAACCCTCTCATGGTCAGAACGCCTGAATACGCCCGAATACAGGGGCAAATTTAAACTGGTACCGCGAAACAGTGTCATCCAATAACGGCAATTTATTAAGCCAGTTAGCATATAATAATATTGAAGTTTCACTGGGAAGCGTCAAAAGTGAGAAATGATGGCGATTTCTGTGACTAAATAGCGCCAACCACCACGCGGTTTTGTAGTCGAATGCAGCGACACAATTTCCGGTCCCTCTTTTACGCCACGCAGTGAATATTTTAATGGTGATTTTCAACCAATGAGATTAAAGTTTAACATTTGCTGCGGGCATAAACATGGAAGCACCCAGGAATTATTCCAAAACATGCGTCCGCAGGCGATTTCTACGATTAAATGCTAACTTTTGAGCGGTCTATTTTGTTGTAAAGAAGTATTAATGCGCCGCGCAACGAAGCGGGTGGTGTTTTTTAGCTTTGGTGTCATTCTCAACATTGTCATTATGTCGAACTCCAGTAATTCGGACTTTGATGGGATTTTCGAATCGAGTTTACAACGAATGCTGCCATCGAAGGGGAATGTTTTGCACTATGATTACACATTTTAAATATAACACCAACTTAATAGTTCAGACGGGATGACGGCTATGATCACAAAGAACGCCATTTTGTATAAAATCTTGAAAGTACATGCACTCTGAAAAACTGAAATTATTTCAGTTTTATTTACCATAGACATTTAATTAGTTTTCCATTCTGTAGCATAGTAATTTATGAACATTTCATACACAGCATGTAACCGCTAATTGTTAATGAAAAATATTTGTTTAAATGAATTGTTGAAAATTATTTAAGTATTTAATTTTTGTTAAACTTTAGCAATTCATATTTGGGTAATAAATTGACATATATGTCACATACTTGGCTAGTTACACCAGGAATTAGTTCTTCAGATGTGAAAATGTTATTTGAATCGGATCAAAAATTATTTATTGCATTCATGCAACCCGAGTATATCACATGATTCACTCACAGCACATTCTCTCGATTTAATAGGATTCAATAACAGGCACATATTTTCATTAATCTGGCCTTGAGAGGGTTAAAGAAGTGATTTGTTTGCTGTACTTAGTGCTGCAGCATCTCCCAATAAAACAGTAAAACCCTGCAGTAACCCACAGAGGTCACCGACTACAGAACCTTACTTTTTATGTGGATAGTTATTTTTTTGCATCGTTTGGCTACATTATTCTTTGGGGTTGTACAATTTGTGTACAAAACTTATTTGTGTTGTGCAGGTAAACATGATCAAAGATGATGGCCAGGTGTTGCACTTCAACAACCCCAAGGTACAAGCGTCGTTAGCAGCCAACACATTCGCCATCACCGGCCACGCAGAAACCAAACGTAAGTGAAGTCATTGAGTGAGAGTCCACTGTATGTGACCTTAGTAGTGAGGGTCCACTGTATGTGACCTTAATAGTGAGGGTCCACCGTATGTGACTTTAATAGTGAGGTTCCACTGTATGTGACCTTAATAGTGAGGGTTCACTGTATGTGACCTTAATAGTGAGGGTCCACTGTATGTGACCTTAATAGTGAGGGTCTACTGTACGTGGTTTTCTGAAATTTTTTAACAAGAAACAACATTGCACACTCATCTTGTAGTTATAGGCGATTCAGTGATACGTTTCTAGTTTTCGCCACTAACATTTGACTTGCATGTAATTTATTATTATTAACCTTATATCGCAGCTATGTATGAAGAATAGAGTGCTAATTCTAGTTGGGGTTGGTGAATGTTGTGTTTTACAACAGAGGTTATGTACTGATTAATGCTACGTAATGTTAAGTTAGACTGCTCTTGAAATGATGACAGATTTTGTTGTGATAAATGATGATCATATATAAGCTCAACAGGACTGATCAAGGGCATCCAGTCGAGTTCTTATACAGCTGCAGCATTAACATCAGTTAACCTCTGTAATAAACGTCGAGTCACAGATATGAGGCCTAAGCCTTGGCTTATTAGTATAATTTTACATAGGTTAGAAATAACCCCTTGACATGGTATTTGTCTAGTATGCTGCCTTGTTAACAAAGCACTATGCATTTATTATAAATATTCGTAGGAACATCAGATGTTATTATTGTAAATAGATTAGAAATCTTTATTTAGCCCTCTTGAAATTAATTTGTGTTATGTTTTGACAACGATTGCACACATACGCACACACACGCTCAACAGGATTGACTTGGTGCAGTCAGACCTAAGTTTTATATTTACACGGCACGGTTCATCACTGTATTAGCTTACCGTGTTGACCAAGTTGCACAAGTGTTTCCACAGGACAAATTCCAAACTATCCACCAATAAAAGGTTTTCTAAAATGAGCTTGAGGGAAGCATTTTAAACCATGCTATTTCATAGTAGAGAGCCACTGCGTCAGTGGTCGACAGGATGCGATGTGGTGTTATATACTAGTACAAGAATGAAGAGGATAAAGATAAATGTAGCACATTCTCACAGCATGTATATGTCTGTTGTGATCTTCAGAAATAACTGAGATGCTGCCAGGAATCCTGAACCAGCTCGGTGCCGAGAACTTGGCTAACCTGAAGAAAATAGCAACAACTGTGTCTAGTGGAGGTATGTACAGCCAGAGCTTGCCAGCACACGCTCAAGTGTGCCTTATGAAGATGTTCATCATCACCCATTATCTTACCTAGCTTCAAGTATGAATTGGATCTTCCATAGGGATTTTTTTCACCTGTAGTATTAGTATAGTAATAGATAAAATGTTTGAAAGAGGAATATTCCCTTGCAGTCACTTGCCCAAATGTCATGACTATTTTATTCAGTTGACATTACCTTTTTCCATTTACTCTACTGATTTCTCATTCATTAGTCTAATCTGTGAAGCAATATTGGACTGGGTTCTTGTAGTTGTTGTGGCCTTGGTGATAATTGATTTAACTTCGTTTTAATCTATTTTCTCTGCTCTTGAAATGATGACAGATTTTGATGTGACACAAGATATGATCGTATACATAAGCTCAACAGGACTGATCAAGAGCATTTCCTTTAAATGTGCAGGTTATGTTGAAAACAAATTGCCAATAGTAGTTTTGTAGTCGTGCATGGATGCAGTGATGACATTGGTTTTAGTATTATTATTTTTGTATTGGTTGGTCTTCAGTAGTGTTGGCTGGGGGTTCAGGGGTTAAGTCTCCATCACAATTTTTTTTAAATAGTTTTAATGCCATAAATTAATGTGTCAAACTGTCTTAATAAAACTGTGTATTTATTGAACGTGTTAAACATCTTGTGACATTAATGCATACTATACGAAAAGATGTTATAAATAGTAGCACTGAAAACATATTATGTACAGAAGATAGGGTGCCTGAGTTGGTGTACTCGAAACGGTGACAGGTTTTGTTGTGACACGTGATCAAGTTCCTTGTACACAAGAAATCCCTACTTATTAGTATGTAATGTATTGCTATATATTCATATACTAATGTGTCGTCTTTGTCCTCTTATACAGGTGATCTTAGCAAACCAACTGCTGAGGAAATAGACGATGACGACGACGATGTGCCAGGTACTACTATACTGAATTTACAAACAAACTAAACATAATTTCTCTATAGTTTGCATGATACTAGCGCTAGTGTATCCACAAATAGTTTCTTTGTGCCATTTATTTACCCAGTGTTACAGTCTGTTATTGGAAGCTCTTGAAATGATGTAAGATCTTGTTGTGACCTACAATGATCACAAATTAAAGCTCAACAGATCTGATCAAGTGCTTCCAAAGTTGATGCTTGTAAAGGACATCAGTGATCAATTATTGTAATCTAATAAGGAATGTCGCTGTGCTTTGAATTTTAACGTATAGGTTGTCAAAGTCGAGTCGGAGTCGAGACTAATATAAATTAAGATAAACCAAAATTGCATATACAATGTAGTGTGTGGAAAACAATAAAAAAACTTGACAAAATATATGTGTTGGAAAAGTAAACATGTATTATTTAGGAAAACACATCAAATAGTTTCTTTGTGAAATTTAATTACCTATGATCATGGTATGTTATTGAAAGCTCTTGAAATGATGTAAGATCTTGTTGTGACCTACAATGATCACAAATTAAAGCTCAACAGATCTGATCAAGTGCTTCTAATATGGCTGCTTGTAAATTGACATCAGTGAGGAATTATAGTGAGGAATGTCACCGTGATTAGAAATGTTATAGGATGTTAAAATCGAGTCGGAGCACTAAAATAAATGTGTGAAAACAATTAAATAACTTGATAAATTGGATGTAATATATCTATTTTTGCTAAAACATAATTTTGGTGTGATTGATTTACCTATTGTTAGTCTGTTATTAGAGGCTCTTGAAATGATGTATGATCTTGTTGTGACGTATGATGATCACAAAGTAAAGCTCAACAGATCTGATCAGATGCTTCTAATGTTGATGCTTGTCGAATAGACTTGGAAATAAATTTAAGAACAAAAATTACATATTAGCGTGTAATGCAAACTTCAAAGTAAAAACATAGTGGCTGCTTGCTATAAAGAACATATTGGAACTTTTCAAAAACTCTTCTTTATCTCCAACGTTCTCTGTATTCATGGTTACATAATACAATGCATGCTGGAATGGGAATTTCAAAGTTGTTCTTTTTCAGCTAGTGTTTCTTCATCATGAGCCCTTCTAGCGAGGGTCCATTGTATTACAATATGTATTGGCAGTGTGGTCACTTGTTACAATATGTATTGGCGGTATGGTCACTTTTGTTACAATATGTATTGGCGGTGTAGTCACTTTCGCTTTTGTGTGTATTCCAGATTTGGTGGAGAACTTTGACGAGGCGTCGAAAGGAGAAGTGAACTAGCAGCGTGGCATCGTCTCCTTCACTGTGCTAATGCTTCATTCGGAGTGACATACATAACTATATATCTGAAAGCAAGGCAGTCGCGCCTGTGGGACGCAGCCCCGAGCATAAGTTTGGAAGGTTTCTCCATATTCTTGCTGCAGGATACATCAAGGCCTCGACGGTTTACTACAGCTATCGTCCCAGTGCAGTGACACACACTTGTTCGAGAGGATTCACTGCCTCTATGTCAACGCCTCGGATGCTCATCTAATTCTGCGTTATCCTTTTGTGCCCGCCCGTTGCAGCTGACTTTTTGTACTCGAGTGCTGGTTGTTGTTGTTGATGTATAAGGAGCTTGAAGGATGCAGGCACGTAGTGCTATAGCTTCCACTTGGAATGTGAAGCAGTTCTTTTTTCTAGTACGTATTCTATATATGCAGCTCATATTCCAAGTGGCAGAAATAAAAGTTTGCCTTGCAACAAAGTGCGATTGTTTTATTTTGTATAAGTAGTCATCTATAGGGAATAGTTTAAACTGCTTCCACTTTTGGTGTTTCACTCATTTTAGAATCATTTCGAGAAAATTGAACCTATCATTCACTATCTTCGTTTTATGAAAATGTTTTTAATCTTGAGGAATTCAGCAGTTAAACTATCAAATTCTCTTCGGCTGGGTCTAGTAAAAAAATATGAGAAATGGCAGAACTGGACCAGTTCTACATACTGTGGCAAAGTTAGTCATACCTTTGTAGATTACGACGATCAGACTTGGCTGTGCTATATAACTCGACTATTAACACCCTTATGTGGCTGTGAACAATCTGATTTGTGACGAACTAAATTATTTACGGAGGAAGTTTTAGACAGTAACGGGTTGGTTTGTTGCGATCCCCAACTGGCTGCAGTTAACTACTTCCCCATGTGTGGTGCCATCTAGTGGATGATTCCATGCTATGTCATTAACCATACTTGCCCATAGCTTTTCCCATATGCATTGGCAACTGTCTGTGGCTAGATTAGGTTTTCTGTGTAGCCGATTCAGTAGCATCATTTATAAGCACTCGCAAAAAACTTACGAACACAAACCAGTCCTAAATAATTACATACAAACCAGGAAATTGGAGTGCATTTTGTTAAAACGCCTTGAGGGCCAAACGGTTCATAATCATTTACACTTGTACAACAAATATATATTATATGTAACACATAGTTGCACTGTAACACTGACAAGGTAGTTTTGATAAATTGTATTTATTATAAAATTATTATTTTTTTAAATAAATTATAATCCAGTTATATTACTCGCAGTTGTGTTTATAACCAGACAAACTTAGAAACCAAGTGGCTATAACCAGACAAACTTAGAAACCAAGTGGCTTTTGCCAGACCAACTTAGAAACCAAGTGGATATAACCAGACAGACTTAGAAACCAAGTGGCTATAACCAGACAAACTTAGAAACCAAGTGGCTATAACCAGACAAACTTAGAAACCAAGTGGCTATAACCAGACAAACTTAGAAATGAAGTGGCTATAACCAGACCAACTTAGAAACCAAGTGGATATAACCAGACAAACTTAGAAACCAAGTGGCTATAACCAGACAAACTTAGAAACCAAGTGGATATAACCAGACAAACTTAGAAACCAAGTGGATATAACCAGACAAGTCATTCACAGGCAACAAACAAAATGGTTCAACCAACTGAATTTTATGCATTAATAATAGGCGGCGCAAGAGCTGAAAATAAACAATGGTAATGATGGCTAAAGGCTGTCGATATCGGAATGTATAAGAAATAGGCAAACAAAAAGAGCAATAACAAAATAATATTGGCTGAAAGTATGCACCGGCATTCAACTTGCTCAAAATCCTCAATTTGAGGTTGAAATATATCATACATTACATAATGATAAAATGAGATTAATAGTAATGGACTCGAATTTAATAGTGCAAAATCTAAGTCTAAAAACTACAGCTAATTAATCCGTACCATTTGTTTGTGTTGCAGTGAAAAATGGTTTACAACTATCGTGTTAGTAAGGGTATCTAAAAATATTAATGTTTGATATTAAACAAACTTGGCTTCATTGGGAGTATGGTTAATAGCTATTTACATTTAACATTACCTAATCAAAAAAGACACAGTTCTGTATTTGTTCAAACGAATGTCTTTTTCAGTTCTTAAAAGTACAGAGGAACGAAGAAGTTAATCACATTCAGCTACATTCATGTTAGTAGTATATGTATAATCAATCTCCAAAGGTAATATCCTCAGGTGACGTCCATTCAAAATGTAAAGTAGGGGTTATATGTTGGCCTGTGTTTTCAGATGGGTTCCTCTACAAAACTGATACAAAAGTGAGGTTTAGCTAAGAGAAACAATAGTCGATGCAAACAAAATTGTAATTTTAAAATTTACAACTCTTCCTTATGTCTGCTTTCAATGTTGTCTTGTCCCAGCAACACTGCAGCAACTCTTACCTGTCCATAGATGTTCAGTTGCAATCCAAAATGGAATTTATGAAATAATATTTGATTCATTACCTAAATCTGAAACTGATCTTGTTGTGATGCAAGTACGCTGTGAGGGCGCAGACAACGAACTGGTAGCCACACAGGATGGCAAAGCCACTGATAGGCCGTGCATGCAGCGTCGCCAGTGTTAGGTTGATGAGGCCTGTGAGAAGGTTCGCCGTGAGAAAATAGAAGAGGCCATTTTTGTTGACAGCCTCCAACAGACAAAACTTTGGCCGAGTGCACGGCTTGTAGTCTGCAACAAAATGTGTCATCTCAAGAATAACCTAGGTTACACTGCTGTTTCATGTGTACACAACTGAAACTACAATAGCAACAGTAGAAAGACTAAAAAAGGTAACTTCTTGTATAGTGCGATATGCAGTCCTTGGGACAGCTCAGAGGATTCAACCAAACACCATCTCGACTTCTATGGGAAGCGTAATAATGCTTGAACATGCTTGCATAATACATATTTCACAAGATTAAATTGCATAATTAATTAAGGTCTGAATTTGCTTTTTTTTGGCAAAATCAAACGTTTGCTCACCCCCCTGATATATTAAACATGAGTTAACATAAGCATAACCCACTGCTATTAACTGCCATTACCTGGGCATTATACTGAATTCAGTAACAATGAATTATCTACAAGAGCTCTAGTTTAGTTAGTTAATGCAGTTGCTTGGTGATTACAGCGTCAGACTCTTAATCAAGAGTTCACTCATCTGTATGAATGAGTACCTGGCTATAGACATAGGTGGATATTTGTTTTAAAATAGTCATAATTGCAGTGTGGTTGAATGCTTCCCAGAGAAATTGAGATGGTGTTCGAATGAACTGCCAAGGAGGTCTCCAGTACAATAAGTCAAACTCGGATTGCCAGACCTAGCTTGAATACATTCACACATTCAGTTATTTAATAATGAGAAACAAAGAGGCATACAGTGGACGATCTATAAAGAAATTGTTGGACTTGCTCAAACTGGTCCTTAAATCCTAAATTACGTACATCTGTGACCTGTGGGTGCATAGAGTGGTGCACAGAGTGGTGCACAGAGTGGTGAATAGAGTGGTGCACAGAGTCCACACACCACAGTTACAGAGATTTCAAAGTTGTTTTCTACTGGCCTAAGAACCAAATGTTCCTTCCATCAGGTGTGCCTACGATGAATGTCCACTCTATTACCTTACATACAGATGTCTCGGTGAATCATGCAGCAGTTACTTGTAACCTCAGACTTACCAATAAACCAATACACCGTCATGTTGAGCTCCGTCAGTGTAATAGTAACCAGGTCAATAATGAGGACGGCACACATGACGTGAAGATTGAACGCCACCTAGAGACAAAGCAAAGGGAACGCAGGATAACCACCAAACACACAGTCCTGATTAAATTAACATATCTCATTTACACAGCTGACAGAACCAAACTCTGAAAAGATAACAAGTGGATTCAACCTGTTACACTCAACTGAGATGTCCAACATTGTAAAAACATTGCTACCGCATTCCATTGGATTATACCTTCAAAATAATGCATATTTTTTAAAGAATTGTTTAACCCGCATTTTCTAATTTTTCGGAATGGGGAGATGTGGCTCTGCAAGATGGCTTCCATGACGAACATCTCATTAAGACTGTTCGACAAACATGAGTCCTACAAGCTATCAAACAGACTTTGTGGTACATAAAAATTTGTACAGCATACCATCCAGAGTATGTAAGAGAGGTTGGCCATTCTTCGGGACACGCGCTCTGTTCCACTTTCACTGAAGTTCAGCAGGAGCCAACATAAAGTTTGTATGGCAATGAGCACAGAAACTGCACGTAACCAGTCCCGTAATGTGTTTCTGAAATCACAAGGAGCAAACAATGCTTTTGTTACCTAAACATCAATTCATTAATAGCTGGTGCATGGCAAAGGATATGACTGAGGGATGTGGTGAGGATCTTACAGAGGTTGTGGAGGAGGATGCAATGGCAGGGTGTCGTGGTGAGGAGAGACATGGAGGTGACAGAGGTTGTGGATGAGGACGCAATGGACAGGTGTCATGGTAAGGAGAGACATGGAGGTGACAGAGGTTGTGGAGGAGGATCAATGGACAGGGTGCCATGATAAGGAGAGACATGGAGGTGACAGAGGTTGTGGAGGAGGACGCAATGGCAGGGTGTCGTGGTGAGGAGATACATGGAGGTGACACAGGTTATGGATGAGGATGCAATGACAGGGTATCGTGGTAAGGAGAGACATGGAGGTGACAGAGGTTATGGAGGAGGACGCAATAGCAGGGCGTCATGGTGAGGAGAGACATGGAGATGACAGAGGTTGTGGATGAGGACGCAATAGCAGGGCATCATGGTGAGGAGAGACATGGAGGTGACAGAGGTTGTGGAGGAGGCAGCAATGGACAGGGTGTCATGGTAAAGAGAGACATGGAGGTGACAGAGGTTGTGGAGGAGGACGCAATGGTAGGGTGTCATGGTGAGGAGATACATGGAGGTGACAGAGGTTATGGAGGAGGACGCAATAGCAGGGTGTCATGGTGAGGAGAGACATGGAGGTGACAGAGGTTGTGGATAAGGACGCAATGGACAGGGTGTCATGGTAAGGAGAGACATGGAGGTGACAGAGGTTGTGGAGGAGGATGCAGTGGATAGGGTGTCATGGTAAGGAGAGACATGGAGGTGACAGAGGTTATGGAGGAGGACGCAATAGCAGGGTGTCATGGTGAGGAGAGACATGGAGGTAACAGAGGTTGTGGAGGAGGATGCAGTGGCCAGGGTGTCATGGTGAGGAGAAACATGGAGGTAACAGAGGTTGTGGAGGAGTATGCAGTGGACAGGGTGTCATGGTGAGGAGAGACATGGACATAACAGAGATTGTGGTGGAGGATGCAGTGGACAGGGTGTCATGGTGAAGAGAGACATGGAGTTAACAGACTTTGTGGAGGAGGATGCAGTGGACAGGGTGTCGTGGTGAGGAGAGACAGAGGTAATAGAGGTTGTGGTGGAGGATGCAGTGGACAGGGTGGCATGGTGAAGAGAGACATGGAGGTAACAGAGATTGTGGAGGAGGATGCAGTGGACAGGGTGTCGTGGTGAGGAGAGACAGAGGTAATAGAGGTTGTGGTGGAGGATGCAGTGGACAGGGTGGCATGGTGAAGAGAGACATGGAGGTAACAGAGATTGTGGAGTAGGATGCAGTGGACAGGGTGTCATGGTGAGGAGAGACATGGAGGTAACAGAGGTTGTGGAGGAGGATGCAGTGGACAGGGTATCATGGTGAGGAGAGACATGGAGGTAACAGAGGTTGTGGAGGAGGATGCAGTGGAAAGGGTGTCATGGTGAACAGAGACATGGAGGTGACAGAGGTTGTGGAGGAGGTTGCAGTGGAAAGGGTGTCATGGTGAGGAGAAACATGGAGGTGACAGAGGTTGTGGAGGAGGATGCAGTGGACAAGGTGTCATGGTGAGGAGACATGGAGGTGACAGAAGTTGTGGAGGAGGATGCAATGGACAGGGTGTCATGGTGAGGAGACATGGAGGTGACAGGGTTGTGGAGGAGGATGCAGTGGACAGGGCATCATGGTTAGGAGTGACATGGAGGTGACAGAGGTTGTGGAGGAGGTCGCAATGGACAGGGCGTCGTGGTTAGGAGTGACATGGAGGTGACAGAGGTTGTGGAGGAGGATGCAATGGACAGGGCATCATGGTTAGGAGTGACATGGAGGTACAGAGGTTGTGGAGGAGGATGAAATGGGCAGGGCGTTGTGACGGATGAGGATCCAAGCGGCCACTCCCAATACTTAGGGAAGACATTGTCAAAAGAAGACACCTTGTAAATAAATAATTAGTGTATGACATTGGGGTTTAAAAGCTGGTAGGGATCAGGACCACTAACTTCGTAAAGCTGGTGGAGATCAGCACCATCAACTTCGTAAAGGTGGTGATCCAAGCCAAGCCAAGTTTACGACACACATACAGTATGAACCAAGAAACAAACTTTGTATATAGTTTTTGTATAATACATGTACATGTTTTTATCTGCGTTATAATACAAATCAAGACTACTATCTCAAAATTTATGTTTGTTAATGTAATTTTAGTTTCGTAATCTACATTAATGACTGTCATATGTTGCCGTATTTGAGGAGAAAAAAGTGCAGGTTTGGAGGGCTGGCACTTTTTAAAAGACATCCGTGTCCAGTTTATAAGTGTTTATCCTACCTGGGCTTTTGTAGAAACCGTCCGACCTGGATTCCTGCAAAGTAGATGGCAAGATAGCCAATGGACGAGAAGATTCCCTCCCTGTTGGCATTGAGCAGGCCGACTCTGCTGCCTTGACCATCGCTTCCTGTGAGGACAAACTCTCTCAGACCTTGCACACTCAGCAGATACTGATAGCCCAGTGCCAAACACATCGATATGAACCAGCTTCTCGATGGATTGAAGATGCACAGTAGGACTGTAGAGAGCACCTGATGCAAAACAAGATAGAAAATTAAATAATGATTTTCCTAAGAAAAATTGATACTTATTCTTCCAATCTGATGAACATTTACACGATTATAAGATACAAAATGATTAAAACAGAAATGAGATTCAGGGTAATTACTTTTAATATAGAGCTATAAATTTGTCAAATACATCTCCGATCAGCTGAACAGACACAGTATGACTATCAATTATATCCAATGCGTGATGTCTTCCCATAACATAAGGTCTTCAACACTGGCACCTTTTCACAAAATATGTACCTTTATGTAGAGACATGTCCACCCATCATTTGGGTGGATAGAGTTTGTTTTGGACAAGTGGAAATTTTAGCTAAGGGGCTAAAATTTGTACAAGTTATGAAATGTCACTGTTATTTATATGACCATTATACTTTTAAAATGTGTATCACATTTGTATATATACATGTATGTATTATTGTGTACATATATATTTGTGTGTGTGTGTGCGTGCGTGCGTGCGTGAGTGCGTGCGTGCATGCATTTGGACTGGATTGTATGTATGCCGCGTGCATTAAAGATTTGATGCCTCATAAAGTCCTGGCAGAACTGATTAATCGTAACACTAACATACACACATCAATTACAACACCAAGATTTTGCTTCGTAAGAAAATGACCAACAGAACTGTACTTGCCTTGACCATTGCTAGAGTGAAAAAGAAGTTCCAGTGGACACCGTATTCGGACACATGTTCTTGGTAGTCGACGGCCTTCACACTGAGAAATCTGATCACCCCCAGCACCAGTAGAGGAAGTGTTGTGAACAGTGATTTCAATATCGCACTACATGTGTCTAAGAATGTTCTAGAACAAGGAAACATTTAGCTGTAACACTTGTTACAGTAGAAACACTTGTTACAGTAGTAACACTTGTTACAGTAGTGGGAGACTGAGACAAATATCACACACTGTGAAACTTCACGGGGTGTAATACAGTAGTAGTTTAGTATTTCTGATTACGTGACTGCATGACTAAAGGGATTCAATAGTTCTTTGAAGCTGGTTCTCACTATCCTTTTCACACAAGCCTATATGGGTGCTGTGGCTGTCTGCACACTACTAGGCCTAAACTACAGAGGTGTGAAAGACATCCTGATGTACCAGTAATCAACTGTTCATCAAGCAGCGGTGAGAGCAGTGTGGTTTAATTACACTGATTATAATTCGACAATTAAGTGACAGCGACATTGCTTGTGTCTTTCATTCCTATATAGTACTGATATGAAAAATGTGTTCTATCCATAAACAGTGTAGTTAATAGATAATACTAAATGTGATAGTGATATTTTGTTGTACATATTTATGCTGCTATTATGCATACCGTGTATTATACTATAAATAGTTCCGATGAAAAATGTAATAGTAATTTCTTCAAATGTAATAGTAATATAGCACATTCAGCATGTAATAGTAATAGAAAGGAAACTACAAAATATATTACATTGTGATGTAACTGACAAAAGGCCTGCATGCAAGAAACAATCATTATACAGCAAAAAGCCAAAAACTACAAGGTGAAGCAGTATTTCCTAATTCTTTTAAAGTACTGGTTCATTCCAGGTGCACAGTAATATATTTAACTTCTACTTACTTGTTACCTAAATACGTTGGTTTTGTAGCTGGTGACACAATGGCATTACACATGACATAGGCACCGACTCCAACGTCCATAAGTCCAGTGCCATAAGTCTCCGCCTTGCAGTAGCGCCGCGGAAAGACAACAAAGTCAACTGCCAGAATACACACACATGATGTGATGTTGATTAGCGCTCGATAGTTGGTAATAAAGGACATTCTCTGTGGTGTTTTTACATCAAGCAATGATGTTAAATTCCTTGGCTTTAGCGGTTTCCACTGTGTGTAATTGTTGATGATTTCATTAGATGCGAGAATGCCAAAGATGACACACAAAAGAGCTATCAACACAGCGTCCGTGTGACTCGACAGAACAGTTGTGACGGCTATTATTGGCAGCACCAGAAGAATGAAGTCACACACAAACTTTTTTCTGAAAGAACAAAGATTTTATTTAGTACTTATGTAACAGCAAGTTAAAATCGTTCATCACATTGCAAGTTAAAATCGTTCATCACATTTTGTGATTTTCATACATGTTTGTACAACCATTGAAAGAGACAATATTAATGTTGACAAATCCAACAGACACCAACTGTGAACAGAAATTATAATATTCATCACAATTAAGGCTCTTCAATATACATATGGCAAACTGTCATACCAAAAAGTGATCCTGTTCAAATAAACATTATATTATTAATTAATAATATGAGTACAACCAAACTGGCAACTGCAAATCAAATTACATTACATCTTATTATACTTATATTTCATGTGTATTACATCTTATTATACTTATATTTCATGTGTATTACATCTTATTATACTTATATTTCATGTGTATTACATTACATCTTATTATACTTATATTTCATGTGTATTCCAATGTTTAATCTCCGGTAACAGAGGTGGAATAAAATAATAATTGATCAGATTTCCAAAACTGCAAAACAAGTGACGAGTAACAAGATTGATGAGTCAAAATTACATTGGGTGTGATTACTGAACATTCTTCAGGATAGTTCGTTTTCAAATTAGAAACTTTCATTTTTCATACCCAAGAATCATGTTAAATTACCTGGTAGAGGCTTTCGTTGACGTGTCACGCCGACTTCATCAGTACCTATGACGCTGAATGACGTCATCGTACACGTAAACGAAAGCCTCTACCAGGTAATTTAACATGATTCTTGGATATGAAAAATGAAAGTTTCTAATTTACATTGGGTGTGGTCCAGTGTGGATATCAATTATTTCTGTTTGTCAATAAGAAATAACTTAGTTAAACACAAAGCGAAATTAACCCTTTTTTATTCCCAGTCTGAATGAAATATACTCTAAAAATAGTATCCTGATATTCAATTAATTTTTTTTAACCCCCTCCATCACCCTGTTCAAGACCCCTTTTAGTTGCGCTTTTCTCTACATTTTCTGCCCAGTTTGTTGTGACACGTCGCGGTCGTTGTGACGTCACCGCAGTTAGCACCGCTAGGATTTAGCAAGGCACGCATCTATGTGGGTGGGTGTTTCAGGTCGCACCTAAAATTGTAATCATGGAACGTAATATTTGTTATATCACCGTAAAGATAATAATCTTACCTACTAATATGTCGCTGGATGCACACAGTAATTTTGTTTTTCTTTATGAATTATTGCCGTTTGAACATTGCGAATGCTCAAACGTGCAATGGGATTTAATATTTTTTGATATCACAGTAAAGATAATAATCATATCTACAAATATGATGCTTGATGTACCCAGGATTTGTTTTTAGTTTTTGAGTTATCGCCGTTAAAAGTTACTGGCCCGAATTTTTTCTTGAATTTTTCGATTATTTGCACTAGTGTGTCTTCATGGCAACACAATTTCACCATTTTAAAATTATTTTTTTAACTTTTAGAACAATTTGTTTGCACAAATGTGATTAGAATTTATATATATGATAGAGATTTAGAATATGAATATCTTATGAAAGAATGTGTCCGGTTTTGTTGATAAAATTATGTTTTCCTGTCGTGTATGGCGAAATTCGGGATCTTCAGGAAAAACCACCTTAGCACATTTATTTTGCACACTTTATTACACTGAAATAAATAAAAAATAAACCATCTCAACCAATGGCAACAGTGAATGTCAGTATTGTGTCACTTCTGTATACATATCACATAATAAAGTTGGTTTAAATTCCAAGAATACTGTAAAACCAAAACATAAAAACTTATAATAATATAGGCCTATTATCAGTTTGTCTATTATCAAAATACACTTTGTATTTTTTATTGACAATTGACTCATTCATTGACATTTTCCGCAAATATTTTTATTCAAGACTACAGTCAGTGAAGTCTGAAAACGAACTCACAAAGCTGACAAGTACATCAAAAGCATTTCTTGGTTTTGGTTGTGCCTAGGGTCTCACCCAGGATAAAATTTGTGTCAGTCCAAATTTGTTTGGACACGAAACGCGGTTGGGCACGTGATCGAACGTATTCAACATTGAATGAGAATTCCTAATTTGTATATATATATTTTTTTCAAACATGTGATTCACATTTTAAATGCCACTTAGAATATAGCACATATAAGTTGTTTCATTAGAACACATTTAAGTGCCACAATTTACCAAATTACTAACAAAACTATAACAAATTAGCAAACTTAACATATTTAATGTGGAATCCCAATTTTATATACAATTGAGATGTATGTATACAAATTGTATACAAGGTATGTATAATGGAAGTTAATATTTGGAATTTTAAAACATTCAATTTTGTTGTTGTACAAGTACCATATCATAACATTAAAAATACTAGTTCGATTTTGTTTAATTTCTAAAACAAAATATTAGATTGACAAATATTTTTTTTAATAAGTCGCCGTTCAATGGCCATGTTTTGTGAAATAAGTTACAGTTATTAATTAAAACATTGTGTAGTCGTGTTGTTATGAATGTTTCAATTGTTAAATTATAAATCAGTCAAAACATTAATTAATATAATTAGCAAGCGTAGCTCCATGCCTTAGATAGAGATGTCAATAGACGGCACCGCTAATTCAGTTGGACGAGAATCTGTTAAGATTTTGCGGACTTTCAACTTGTTTCCACGTAACAATGCATTGGTCATAAATTTTGTTTCATTTGAATAAAATTACATTAACATCATTAGTATTTTTAGGATTATTGATTTCGCGGCAACTTGAAACGGTTATTACATAAGCGTGCTTTGAAGCTGCTACCCATCGGGTGATTTGCACCCGATCATTTTGACGCGGCCCGGCTTCACCTTTAGGGGAACTCACTTCAATGAAAAATGGGCACATGAGCTCGATATCTGACATATTAATGTGATACATCAAATTAAAGGTAATATAATAAACTGTTTATATATAGAACGACATTGTAGGGAGTTTAGAGTAATGTTGTGATAAATACAACGAAAACAACTGATGTTTCGTTCCCATACTTGTGAAAATGTAAGTTTGATGTAATTTTGCCAAAATAATTTATTACATTTCTACTTTTAAAAAGCACCATTGTTGGTCCAGCTCATGTGCCCCTAGAGCTTAGAAGACACCCACCCTCCAATTTTGAACGTTCAGATGTTTCCGTGAGCTACTGTTTGTCAGTATAACATGATGATCAAGCAGAGAGCAGCACCATATCACAAGTTTTTTTTTCGTTTAAGGGTACACATTTCCAAACAAATTTGTACATGAGACCAACATCCCAAACAATTTTTTTACAAGTTAAAGCTAATGCAATATATTGATTACATCTTGAATTGCATTGCTAGCAGTTTTTTGTAACATTATGAAATAACATAATAAATGTGTTCAGACATGTTCTGTTTTAGCAGAATTGTTTATACAAGTATAGTAGACTTGTACTACAATTTCTCATCTTTAAAATAAAATCATAATACATATTACTCAGTATTCTTGCCACAGAGTATGATTCTATTAATTAAAAATTGTTTTGTCCAGCTAAGAACAATGGCATAACATATTAATGAAGGAAGTTTTTCATATAATAATTGTATTTTTTATATAAACACAAGAATCACTTCAAAATAACTTGTCTCATTCAAATAACTATTTAATAATAATATTGTTGTATTACCTTGTTCCATCTACAAACTGTAATATACATTTGATTACTGGGCTACTTAGCTTTCATTTGATCAATGATACACTGTTCTCTGTACAAATTATCTGTGTAGTTCAACATGGTCAATTAATTAAATATTTTTGTAATCAATTAATAAATAGTTGTATTGTCTACAAAAAAAGAACACATACTAATTGATGAATTCCTCAGCTTTCGATTGCTATATTACACGATGATCGTCGTAAAATAATCCATCTTGTTAGTAATTAATCTTGTTATATTAATTAATTAATGTATTGTTCTGTCTGCAAAAATATTATACACACATTGAATGCTGAACCATGCAGTTTTAATTTGCTGTATTACACTGATCACTACAAAATGTTATCTTGTTCAATTAATTAATTCATTAATACTGTTCTATTAATTAATTAATGTATTTTTTGTCTACTCGAATTGTAGGTATAAGTTGACTGCTGAGCACTTCAGCTTTTATTTGCTGTATTACAAGCAGTAATCACTAAAACATTCATCTTGTTTTTTAATTAATTAATTTCTTATATTAATTAATTAACATATTGTTCCATCTACACATATGGTATACATATATTAAATGCTGAGCTATGCTGATTTAATTTGCCATATTACACACTGATCACTACAAAAATGCTATAATGTTCTATTAATTAATTAATATTCAAATTAATTAATGTGTCCCGTCAACAAACAGTTACTCTTTCATTGCTGAGCTTCCCAGCTAACATTTGGTAGATTAGACATGATATGTGCAACAAGATAATGATAAATAATAATAATTTAATTACAAAATTTCCATAAAAATCATGCTAATTTATGCAAATTTGCCAATACAAATTAGTAAAATATTACTTTTTGATATATTTGAAAAGAAGGAATACAAATCTATCAGTATGCCAAATTTCATTGAATCAGGATGATAAACATTGAACACAACTGTTTTTATTAGTTTCAATAACAATATGGTGCCATTTTCAGTCCACTGGTACTGTACAAGAGATAGGCTTACAATCTGAATTTTTTTTTAATTTTACATGTTCAAAAATTCATATCTCGAAAAGTACTTTACCAATTTGGATATTGTTTTCACTTTTCACTCTCTCCTGGGTTCTGGAGAATATAACATATATCTGCAATTATAAATTTTCAATGACATCCCTGCCTTAGATCACCCAGCGGGAGACCAAATAATGCACAATGAGATTCGACACGGCAACGCGCTAAAAATAGCGCAGACTTAACTAAATCTAGCACAGTCGCCGCACATCGCAATCCTGTTTAAAAATGATGCGACATCGTCGAACAAAATCTAGTTTCCGCACTTGTAAATCATGTTCAATTATCACATAACGTACATAATTTGAATAGTGGAAAACTGACAAATGGCATCGATGATGCACGAAGTTGTACAATGTATATATCGGGCGATAACATAGGTAAACCGCATATATATTCTTCAACTTATTGTAACTTTTGTTTCTCTTACGGAATCGATTTCATGTAACATCAGCAGTGAAGACCAACACATCTCCCCTTTGGTTGATTAAAAACCATACAATCCAAATATGTTTACATGGGCAGGTTTTCGATTGGCTTCGACCTGTGTTTGTAAAAACCGTACATTCGCTCAGCATGACATTTTTGGCACACATTTTGCTAAATCACGGACAACAAGTTCGTCAAGTAAAGGAATACTTCCAAAAACGTTATACCTTTGTAAAGAAGGTTATGTTGTCATTCCAATGATATTAAATATGTATTATTTAATGCAGACTGAATGATGTAAGGGCTGCATGACCAGTGGCTTGCACCAGATCTGGCCAGATCCAACAGCAGCCACTGTGGTAATGCTGGTTAGTTATTGTGATAGTCACTGTTGTCAGTTCACTAAACCGTCCAATCGAGTCTCTTCGTATCTCCCCGCCCTGATTATTTGGTCTATGCAAGCGTTGCTTGCTTTTCAAACAACCATTGCTAGCGGTTAGGTGTCAGTTACCCTAGTCGAGGCCTAAATTGGTTTCTGGCGTGTGTCAGGCAGCTGGCCAGGCGATCCGGGTGGTCAATTATCAAAACCAATGTTTGTACATTTTATAACTGACTTCATGGCATGGACGGGCTGGCCCAGCAGACCCATCAACAATAAATTTTAACCCGTCCAAAAACTTGATTTTCAAATTTTACCCATCCAAGTGACAATGCTAAGGCCAGTATTGCCAGGATCAGGCATACATGATGAAAAAATTGCATCTGAACACCAATACCAGGTTTATGAATGGCAATGCCAATTTGAACAACTCAGCAGTGTGTGACAATATGAACACTGCCCAGAGTGCTTACTCTGTTCCGCCAAGGCTGTATTACAAGATCCACTGCTGCAGCCATGGCCTTTTGCAACGTTGTCAAACGTTTGACGGGATAACAAATTTCCTTTATGTGTTTCCATTATGGAATATGCACTAGCATTTTATCTTGCAGATGACAAATGAGATTGCCCATCATTGTTACCATTCCTAGTCAATAACAAGACTTATCGGATAACTAATTAATTACCCCGCCATTCGCCAATCATGCGGATGGAAATAAATTAGTTTGTCAGTGCACACATTTCATCGCATATACACAAACATGTAACAAAATGAACACCGATTGAAATAACAAATAAAAAGATTAGGCTTTAGGGGTCGTCTCGTTTTTTTAGGTAGGGACAGATTGCTGGAAACATGATGGTGTTCAAACAGATTGAAACCTGTGGTCCTGTTGGACCAGTAAATATAAAAACTGGTGGCCCGAACTGGCCCGGCAGCTTCAATTATCATCTTTATGGTGATATAAAAATATTAAATTCCGCGGTAATCCTGCATCTTCTTGGCCTTTATTATTAACGTTATTAAACAATGTTTTTACCTAATTGTTTCTATGCTGCCATATTCGTTTCATCATTCCCATAATTGTAGACACAAAACCAAATTGTATTTGTTAAATTTATGGTCTTTTGGGGACTTGTATGCAACAAAACAGCACTGTTTGACAGGTGCGTGTTTTGTTGATATGGCGATCATCCGAAATCTACTCCAAACCTGTTGCGGTGCCATCACAACCGGAAAGGCGATGCCACTAATGCATATCTAGTTCTGCTTTACGCACGTATTTTGAAATCTCATTGAAATGTTGAATATATAGATACAAAATATATAAATCGATATTTTTATGTTAAAAAAAACATGAAAAATTTACACCTAAAAGACCATTCCACTGACAATTATCTTGACAACAGTGTCATGAAACAGACTAAGTTACAGTGATTTTGTAACTTTCCAGTTGTGATGGCACTGCCTTTCCGGTTGTGATGGCACCACGACACGTTTGGAGTACATTTTGGATGATCGCCATATCAACAAAACACGCACCTGTCAAACAGTGTTGTTTTGTTGCATAAAAGTCCCCCAAACACAATAAATTGTACAAATACAGTTCGGTTTTGTGTCTATAATGATGGGGAATGATGAAACGAATACGGCAGAGTAAAAAAAAATAGGTAAAAAGATCGTTTAATAGCGTTAATAATAAAGGCCAAGAAGATGCAGGATTACCAATTCCGCAATTGCAGTTTGATGTACAGTCTGAAACAACAGGCAACACCGTCACGCTAAACTTGATAGGGCGCGCTCAGCAGCTCTGCCTGTGGTGACGTCAACAACATCGGTTGCTTTGTGACATGCAAATGACCACGTTTGACTTTGAGTAGGGAGGTCAGACCAATTTACCTCCCCTTCTGACAACATGGGAGACAGGGGTCCCAGTTTAGTGGCCATAGTTTATTATCATGCATTCTACCTCTTGGTTTGTGAATTTTTGTATGTTGTAACAATGTCAATGCGTGTATCTGTGCTGAAAAAATATTTTTTGGCGGTGTTTATTAGCGGTAATGATTTTTTTACTCTCAGTGTCGTATTTTGGTTTTCTTGATTTACGCGTGCGGCCATCTTGGATCACGTTGACAGGCCCCACCTATCAAACTGATTTGCGAGATTATGTTAATGAGTACATCCATATTGAAATGTGACGAAGAAAGAGGAAATTCAGAGGAAAATGAATCTGAAAATATCATTGTAATCCGTCGATAAAAAATTATAGTAATTATGGATTTAAAATGGCCTATGTTTGACGATGTTTTGTGAGTATTTAGTTAGTTGGTTTCAGCGGAAAGCATATGCCGAAGGGTAAAGAATTGTGTCAACGATAACGTGATTACAGTGATGGCTTACCAATTGATAGCACAAACATGCACAACGTCCGTTTATGGAACCCCCGTCTAAAATGATATCGCCATTTTGCCTTCTTCCCTGTATGCGCGCAGTGCGTCATGGTATACAATGCACTCGTGACTCGGATAGCGATGTGATCGACAGCGGGTGACTTTGATTAATACTGCCAAGTACATATGCCTACACCTGAGTAATTCATTGCTGCCATGTTTAAACTTTAATGTAACTGATTGATGTTTATATTAATATATTCTTAGTTTATTTATTGGTATTACTTTAGTTTAATTATACAACTGTTGAGCTATTTAGCATATACATAATATTGTGTGTTGGTTACATTATTACAATTTATGATAATTTATGTTTCAATTCATTTATTGTATTATTATTTGTTTATAAAATGTTGTATCATTATAAATTATTTTGATGTAGGGCCTACTGTTATTGATTTGATATGTATGTACCAGTTTTTTTATATATTAAGATTACAGAATAAGATTATATCTTTGTATTTGTCACTATACAGTATACATAAAATAATATACATAAAGTAAACATTTTGATTTATTGTATCTATTAATTATATATAATCATAGACAAATAAGTATAATAGTACGCCCTATTGTTGATGATAACAATGGGTTTAACCACAGTATATTACAAGTTAATTGGTTTGGCAATCATAGTAGTTATGGGATTTGCCCAATGTAACAAGTGTTGTGTATTGGGGGACTATTATTGGCATTTTGTGCCACAGTGTATTACGAGTTAATTGGCTTGTCAATCGTAGCAGTCATTGGCTTTGCCCAATATAACAAGTGTTGTGTAATGGGATACTAGTATTGTCAGTTTGTGGTTCTAATTCACAATCAACAAATCCTTTCATGTGGTTGTAAGTTCATACAGTTGTTTTAATGTTACGAAGATAGAACCACATTGATCATCTTTGCTCAGTTGCTGTGTCTTGTTCATGATTTAATGCTATTGTAATATATGATGTGTGTGCGTGTGTGTGTGTATTTACTTTTTTATGTGTGTATTTATTGTTACATGTAATTTTGTATTGGCCTTCTTTATAGATGGCAAAAGACTCAAGATGATAAAAAGTAATTTTCTTGTGATTTATGTACACAATCAGATCCGTCAGAAAACGTTTGGAAAAATTCATGAAATTTAGAACTTTGTAAAACTGTAGTTTTCTTAATGTTGTACTTAGCTACATGAAATGAATAACATTGTACTTCTATAGTGACCACTATGTGGGAAAATATTTTTACAAAATTGTCCTTGTGATTTATATGCAAAATCAAATCTAACGGAAAATTGTCGGAAAAAAACATGAAATTAGAAACTTTACAAAACTGCAGTTTCTTTAATATTTCATTGATGTACATGAAACAAGCACCATTGCACTTCTATTAGTGACTATTATCAGGGGAAAATAATTTAAAAACAATTCTTGTGATTTATAAGCAAAATTAAATCTGTCAGAAAACCGTCAGAAAATGTCATGAAATTCGAAACTTTACCAAGCTGTAGTTTTTTTTATATTTCAGTTACATACATGAAACAACTACCGTTGTACTTCTTATAGTGACTACTATCAGGGAAAAATGAGAAAACATTTTTTTTTACGAAACAAAATTTTGGTCCGACCACCCTACTTTGAGCCCCATCCCCGTGATCTGACAGATAACCTCTATCAATATATTTGCAAGAATATTATTCCGACCTGACAGATGGTTTATCTTCAAGCATCCTTGCCCACGGCTGAGCGACATGTCTGAGAAGGACAACGAGCGGTCCAGTCGTAACCATGCAAGCGATCTCAACGACATTTGTTCCGTGGTGGTCACTCACAAACTGTTCGTGTTGTTCTTTGTATGAATGATCCATTATGACGACTGTGAATAAATTCAGAAGCAATTATGTCACAATACATAGGTGTATGAGGTATTAAGCTGTTACCATTTCAACCTTTTGACTTCAAAGTCTCAGACTTTGACTTCGAACTTCAAAACTTTCTTCTGTGGCCGCAGCCATGTTTGTGCAGAGCGCCACCTATGGGTCTGGTCTAGATTATGTTTGGTTCGTGGATTTTCCGCTAGGCGAATTTACTCGCACGCGTGCCACACACACACAAACACACACACACACACACACACCATCGCAAGCCAGGGGTGTGTCTGCGTACACTACTGAGACTGACAGTTTATAACGCTCTGTTTTCACTTAGTCTTAGGCCCGTATAAGTTGAGTTTGCTTCAATAAAATTGTACTTAGACTTAGTTGGTAGATTGACTGGTACGCTCGCACTCGCAACAACCCGCACGCACGTAGGGGCCGTACAGGTCTAGGTCATTGGCGGATCCAGGTTATACCTTAGCCTTAGGATCCATCATGTGTCCATACATCCCCCCTTAATAAATACGATTGTTTTATATTTATTTCTTATAAAGTCGTATTTTTTTGTTGGGACACCGCGAGGTGGCGGCGGCCTCCAGCTCTTGTTCCTAAACAAATTCACACTTAATTATAACATATACAGTTAGTAGGGTCTCATGGGTGTTTTTGGGGTTGGGTGACTGGGGGCACGTGCCCCCCTAGACTTTACGAATTTGGTGTGTCCGGAGACCTTTTGTAATGGACCCACGTGACTTTCAACATCACCCCCCCCCCCTCCGTCTTCCGATGTCACCAGTCGACCAGAGACAGCGGAGAGAAGCTCGCGGCAGCGGAACATTGTCGACACGAATTTAGTTTGGCCGCGAGTGGATGTTTTTGCCCCTCCCCCTAGACTACCCTCTCTGGACACGCCCCTTGGACTATTTCTCTTTCTGATTAGATTACACCCTACTTCATTCAATCGTACGCAGACCTACATTGTGCGTACGCATGCACGTGCACGTGCAGTTGTGTTTGCGTTTGAGCGTCACGGACATATATATCCGACCTTTATGCGTGTGCATATTAGTACGTTTGTGTGTGCGTGAGCGTGCGCGTGCGTGCTTGCGTGTGCGTCCGTGCGTTCGCGCGTGAATCCTGCCACCTTCCACTTGGTGTCTTTTGTGAGGGAATAGGCACCCCATCTATCTGGGTGTGGATCCGCCCCTAACGGGCCCCTACCTACTCGCACACATGATCAAGCGCTCGCGGTTACTCACTCGCACACCCACTCACTCGCGCACGCACATACCTTCTCGCAAGTTATTAATCGCATACCAATCGCACGCATATGATCGCATGTAAGGGAGACCGGGGCTAGTTCTTACAATGTTCAGTTAAAGTTACTTTTTATGAAAAGTTTGATAGATGCATTATTTTAATGGATATATTTAACTTAACTAATATTCGTATTAATAAAATTAATATTGTCAAATGTATGATGCATTATATTTAGTAAGATATGTGAAGTTTCCAAAGCGCGGTCGACTGTAACAAGTAGCCCCGCCTACGGGGCTAGTTGTTACGTACGGGGCACAGTGTTACAGCAAAGAACATGTGGGTGGCGACGCCACTGTCATTCGTACATGTTAATATTCTTGTTCTTAGTCATGTGCTGTTTTTCATTTTCTGTCTCCAATGGGAGCTTATCGCTCTTAATCTTACATAACAACTAATGCGAAAGATGTATACAATAGTGAATGAAGTATACAACAGTGAGTGGAGTATACAATAGTGAATGAAGTGTACAACAGTGAATGGAGTATACAATAGTGAATGGAGTATACAACAGTGAATGGAGTATACAATAGTGAATGGAGTATACAATAGTGAATGAAGTATACAACAGTGATTGGAGTATACAATAGTGAATGGAGTATACAACAGTGAATGGGGTATACAATAGTGAATGGGGTATACAATAGTGAATGGAGTATACAACAGTGAATGGTATAATGCGATGACTACTTCATTCAATAAAAACATATACAGTTCAACAAATCATGCAATTTTTACTACATTGATTCTATATTGTTGTGTTCTAAACCAGTCGGCTTCAAATGCGAACCAAGGTGTCCACATAGAGCTTTAACCACTGTCAACACAAAGCTCGCAACCATAGCTGGTTGTGCCATCAGTGCATTCGCTATGTGCCCACTTTTTCACATGCGATACATTTCACTCACATTTCACCGGAGGCGGAATTGCTGTAGAAATCGCCACACACCAGATAGTCTACCTGATTACCATCAGTTGATTTCTTCGAGCTACATTTGGCTTTGGTTGACACGGAGCACTTTTTTGAATCGCTTTCTGCCTCTTTTGTCTGTCATGTTCTTTTCTGGCGTATATGTTAATAGCACTCTCTTTCGCTTCCTTCTAGTCTTCGTAGTTTCAACTCTCGGACCAGCCTTCAGAAACGGAAGTATTTTGTTCCGGTGTTGTTCTCATGCCACTGGGCCCAAGCTCCAGACCTTTCTCCTAGTTTTTTTCTCGTTTCCACTGTGTCCAGACGGCGCATCTTTCTTCTGACTGTTCTCGTTTCCACTGAGTCTAGGCTCCGGATCTTTCTCTCTGCCACACTGCATTTGCACATCTCTTGGGTTTCATGATGTTCTGCTAACAGTGCTGGGCGGTCAGTTATATAACCAGGCAAGAAATGGTCATCTGTAAAGATGTCTCGATTAAAAGGGCAAATTCCGCTAACGCGAAAGCCCTCCTGGATATTGGATGGGGTTGCTGCCAATGGCAATGCTACCTTCAACATGACAGGGAGATCTTATGTCGTCATGGTCTTTTCTGGATTGGATTTCATCCACCCATCCATTGTTGAGTTGATATATTTCTTGAGCGGCCCAATCACACTCCTCTAAAGAGGCTACAGTTTGTGGCAACAGTGAGGAGGGAACAATACGATGCCATTTTCTCGTGAATAATTAAACACATCTAGAATGATATGTGACTGGTGATTGTCGAGAAGAAGTAGCACCGGGTTTTCTGTGGTGCACCTGGTGACGTCTTTAAAGTGTTTCATGAAGATCAAAAAGTCACCCGCCTTCATAAACCTGAAGGACAGACTGAACTGATGCTTTCGATGGGAGCAATGGCCAGGAAATGGTTGCGGAAGTGTACCCGTGGGAATACAAATATGGGTGATACACAGGTTCCGCTGATGCTGACGGTTACATCGACTTGGACAAGGGTCCCCCTTTCGGCGGATGTTTAGCACCTCGAGATGCAACGACGCGATTCCGTCGCCGTACTGTTGTAACACTCGTTTCGTCGACATTATAATTTTAATGACTTTTGAATCTGTACTTGTTGAGAACCTCAGCCAAGTGTCAAAGAAATGCCTAACATTCACCCGATTGAAACTCATTGCTCTGCTTAAGCTGGTAGCTTCCGGGGCTGTTTCGCTTAAGAAACGTTGCGAACCAATCGGGACCAGCCATCTCATAATCCGCCCAACTGACGGGTCTCACGATTCCGTTCGCAACGACAAATTGACACACCGACGCTCTCCGGATGTAATCATCCAGCAGTGCTTCTTGTTCTGTTCTAGAGATAATTCCAGGGCACGCATACCCGACGGTAGGTGTCTCACCTTTTCGAAGCTTCTCGCAATAAAGGTAGAGTGTCATTAAGTTGACCTGCAGTAAATCGGATATGTTTACCGTTAGGTTAATAACAAATTCATGCCACAATTGTGTGTGTGTGTGTGTGTGTGTGTGTGTGTGTGTGTGTGTGTGTGTGTGTGTGTGTGTGTGTGTGTGTGTGTGTGTGTGTGTGTGTGTGTGTGTGTGTGTGTACGTGCACGCGTGTATATATATATATATATATATATATATCATTAAAATGTGTCCCTAGTGAAACAAAGTCACACACGTGAACACATTGGTCGATATATTAGCCCTTCAGGCCTATGCAATGATCGGCCATTAAGCCAACGTGTTAAGTTTTCACTGCAAGTATAACTAACATTATAATTTTCACGCACATTATATGATTTAGCCACGAAGAGCAACGACTCCTTGCTGTCCACAACCGGGTAGCCGCCCGTCGGCAGAGTTGTCAGCCCTTGTTGTTTTTCTCTTGTAAATCCGCATCTTTAATCAATCTGCAATAATTGCAACCAGGTGTAGGCTACATCTTATGACACAACTAAAAGTTAACTATTGTATGTAGTTTTGATTAAAGTAGGTATAATACATGGATTTTCAACTAACGACCTTCGGGGTAAGTTGTTATAGTTGTATTTGTAACAATTTGTCCCAAACTAGTTGTTTGCAGTTGAACGCACGTGGACGAAAGTACAACGTGAATTTCAGTATAATTCCCGTGGCATAACGTATATTATATACAGTATATGTGTTCCAAGTTTCTCACATAAAACTTCATAAGTGCCTGCGGTGGATGGTATTGTGTGAACACAGCTAAACAAGTATTAGATGGTTAAAAAGCCATTTTGTGTCCATACCTCGTTAATATGTTTGCAACGTGTACAAAACTGCGCAGCCCGCCTCGTCAACCATACGAGGAAGTATACGACCACGTCACTCCAGTGTTGCAGCACCTGCATAGGTTACCTATGTGCGTGCGCCCGACATATAAAGTGCTTGTGTTTGTGTACTCTGTGATGCATGACCTGGCACCGAGTTATCTCGCGGAGTTACTGAACCGACGTCAACCGAATCGGCAACTAAGATCTGCGTCTTTGCTGCTACTGTCAGTACTGGCTTCGCCGACGGTCACTCACGGTGATCGCCGTTTTGCCGTAGCTGCAGCCAGTCTATTGAACAGACTGCCGGTTTGTGTCAGGATGGCAAAGACACAGCCGCTGTTCAAAACACGTCTTAAAACACACCTGGATTTCATCCAATGCACTTACCCATATTTTATGTAATTATTGTTATTTTTAAATTATGTATTACATTTTAATTTATTTATTTATTTTTCTATTGTTTAATACTTATCATATCATTTTTAATTGTTTGTACATGGAGGTATAATAATTATGTAATGAATGTTTTAATTATCATTTTATGGTTTATATTTTATAATGATTTTTTTCTATCTGTAATACAATTCTAAAATCGTTACGTATACGTGCATGTAAAGCGCTTGAGAGCAATCTGATTGATTCGGGCCCTATTCAAATCAATTGTATTATTATTATGTGATCGGCTCGTTTTTGTGACCTCTTCTGGACTGCCAACTAACTATTGTCGAAGGCGTGTCCATCTGTGTGTTATATTTTCGAAATATGTTTCTTATCTAACAACATACCCCTGTATACAACTAGCCCCGGCCTCCTCTACACGCATTTGTACACACACATTTGCACGATATCCCACGCTACCGCACGTACATGGATATTGAATTACTAATTATATACACGTACGCACGCACGCGATCGCACGTACACACGCGCGTGGACGCACACACGCACGCACCACCACAACACACGCACACATATTCTTTCTCTTAAATCATATACGTGTCTAGGGGGTCTGGGGTACGTAACCCCCTAGACATTAAGAATTTGGCATACCCAGATACCTTTTACAATGGGCCCACGTGACCGTGCTAGGTAGGATCATCAGTTTTAGAATAGAACGCCGTGACAAACATTAACCATCAGTTCGCGTGTTTCCTCTTTTCTCTGTTATTAAGGCACATCTATCGAGCGCGTTTTCTAAATTTTGTTGAGACATTTTCGTCGCCGAGGCGCCGTACCTTCAGCTTTTTATAACCTGAACGTGGGAACAGTTCAAAGGGCCTGAGGGGGGGGGTCACGGTCGCGTGGGTCTAAATTATAAAATGTCTGCGGGTAAACCAAATTATTAAGGTCTGGGGGTGTCCCCAGGCCCACCCTGCTTACGATTGGGTGCGCGAGGGGGTGTAGACATAATCCAACATCTGGGGCATAAGCCCAGCCATATATTTAACTGTAGCAAAATACACGCAACAGATTTTTAGTCAAACCCTTGTTCTCTACAAATGATAAAAGTGGTCATTACAATTTTTTTTAATGAGCACTACTTAACCACAGGAAACTGAAACAAAGCGTTGGGTTTACACATTATATAAATATATGCGCAAAAAGCCAAAGTAGTAGTGAGGCAAAGCGCACATGGTAGGAAATACCACAGGTCTTTGTTGTCATTGTGAATATGAAAGTGACTAAACTGAGTGGCAAGCGGCTCGCTAAGCTTACGAGTTTATAATAAATTGATTAATTAAAACAACGTACTTTAGATGATAAAACAGCTCCAACTGTAGTATGCAGCCAATTTCCGCCATACTTATGTGTGTTAATAACACCATCACTTTTTAATACGAAATAAGTGAACTAATAACTTATATATAATGAGGCTAATTAATATATAAGCCCCACTGGTGGGCGTTTTATCCCACCCGTGGGACAAAACGCCACTATTGAGGACCTCCGTTAAATGTGGCTGTACGTAGGGCGTATACATAACTCCTTTCTATAATTTTAACGTAGAACATGTCAATAAGTGATCAACGGAGATCATGGACTAGCTGATGCATCTAACGTATAAGAAATACGTTACTTAATTTTTTCTTCTCGTGAGTCGATTTCCCTAAAGAGTAGACGTATTGCCCCGTCCTACTCTAGAGTCTATAGGCCTACGTTGCATTTGACCCACCGGTATAGTCTATGGTCGTACCCCTGGCAACGCCAAAGCTGTGCCTAAGTCGGCTAGTAATTGTTCCATGATTACGCAATGTATAGTATCGACTCAAACCACAGCGGGTGCAACCGTCGTTGCCACCTCGAGTCAGTGAATCGTGATTCATATCACGAGCGCTCAAGTAAAGATAACCCCGCGATATATAATGAATGAATGAATGGGGGTCTTTATATTTATTGTCTACATGTACATCATTTGCACCGGCGTCAAAAGTGTCGGCAAAGAAGCAGTTCGTTGCTTTGACAATTATTAATTGATCAAGATAACTGGTTACATAATTAAATGTTGTTTTCCTTGACGCAAATCGCGCGTAACACATTGCGTAACATGTCTTGTGTCGGCGCTCTGTCAATTCAATCCTTGCAGGGACTTTTATTTTCTATCAGTGCAACTTTGCAATGGTGTCGTGGATAAACAGTGCACTTGCTCGGCTTATCAGTGAAAATGTTATAACCACGATGCCATAATTCGTGGACAGACTTGAAAAGAAAATTTGAAAGAGAACTGCCCAAACAGCCTCATATTGATCACTCCTCTGGCTTTACGTGCGCGCTTTTAACGAGCCGGAGCGAAAAATGTATCCCGTGATGCAACATAATTCGCCCATAGTCATGCGCAATCCAGTGTGTTGCCGTGTCCTCATTACTTATTCGTGTTTTGTAGTCGCACTTTCGTACTGATTTAGAGCTGAAACAGCGTATAATCGGCGTAGTTGTGCTCGTGGAAAACGAGAACACAATCGCACTTTAATTGCAATAATGTCAGCGGCGAAATATAAACATGCGATTCTCGAATCGATTGACCAACTGCGGAAGCGAAAAGCCCGTCCGGACGTCGAGCGAATTTGTCACATGGTGGAGCGGAAACATGGGCTAAGTTTGGAAGATACGAAAACGGACCTCGATAAGCTGGTCGAGGAAGGAATTGTGGTAAAAGTCGAATACAAAGGTAACACTAGCTATAGAAACGCAGAAAAACTGAAGACAAGTAAATTAGGAAGTGCCCCGCAAAATGCAAATAACGTGAAAGATATCCTGTATCGTGCTATAATTGCGCTTACTGAGCCCGGCGAAGACGGTCGCAGGGAAAAGCGACTGGGCGCGTCGGTAAAAGACTTGCAAAAGTGGATTTTACGCGAAGATGCAAGTACGAAAATAGCGAAAAATCGTTTCCGTTTGCAACTGGCACTGCACAGAGCTGTTGATGCAAATGTGCTACTTAGACTTGCTAATGGAAAATATGTTTTGTCGGGTGTAAATAGAAACGGGAAGGCGAAGCCGAAGGTCGACGAAGCGGCAAGCCCGTCGCCGCACAGCGCGCTTGACGTAAAGGAAGCAAGTCCAATTCCAAGCACTAGCACAGCAACAGCCGCATCTAATAGTGGCACTACACCAAACGGAAAAACAACCAATCCCACCAAGAAAGGCGTGAAAGGCAGACCACCAAACAAACGGAAGGTATGTGTACTGTAAATATAAATATTTGCAATTTATTTAGTTTGTTTTTAGTTATATCTGCTGTTGGTGACATTGTCATAACACAAATATTTACTGCTTTGATATTTGCCTTTAAAACATTATACATTTTAAAATTGTTCATTGTTTAAATACTGGGTATATCACTTTAAATAGTATTTTCCTTTTTATAACAAATGTGTAAATTGGCATGTTTTGTGCAATTTGAGATGTACATAGATATACAGTTAGCCGAAAGTTAATTGTTGGAACAGTTGACTAGATATGGAACACAGCCACAAATGATTAGTTTGATGAAGCATTAATTTTCAGTGTTGATGCGGCAACTGGCACAAAGTTCAGTTTCTTATTTAGAATTGCCTGACAATACTGACAATACTAATAATTTATAAGCCGGTTTACATGACATGCATGTTTGGTATGTACATGATGTTTCACTTTCAGTTTATTGTGATTTTATTAGACAGTATAAGCACTTACTGGTTTATTTTGTTATTGCTCTTATTTCACTCCCTCATTTAATCATACATGCAGTTTTAGGGACACTGATTTTCTGTTAAAAAAGGCAAATTCTGTTTCAATTCCATTTCAAAATTCTGTTTAAGAAAAAAGTAAATTCTGTTTCAAACGACATATTTTTTTCAGAAAAAAACATTCCATTTCAAATGATGCATTTTACATGTCAAATGATGCATTTTCTGGCTAAAGAAGCCCAATTCTGTTCAGAAAAGATATATTTTACTTCAAAGTTAACTTTGAAAAATAATACATTCTGTGAAATATCTAAAATATCACAATGTTATGATCTCTGCATCTAAATAATAATGTTTTACTGAGTGGTTAACTTTTCTAACAACATTTATTTGTGCAATATTACAAATGTAAATTATACAAGCAATTATATTAATAATTATGAATATTCAAATCACTGATGCTGTTTCACTAATAATTTTGTTTAACCATTTTCGCTAGCGGTAGGTCCCCTTTAAATACAAGGGACTCTAAGCTAGCGCTATATATGACGCCATCCAACAGAATTTGTTAGAAAGTTCTACGATACGCAGACCTTGAGCCAGAGTAACCTAGGCTGTTGTTATTCCTTCAAGTTTTGTTTTTGAAACCGGAATATGTACACTTATGCATATTCTAATGATGTGACAACTACATTTAATTAGCAACATGTCTTCAGTGCGCTTAGAGGACAACCAAACAACAATCGCAAAATGGTTTAAATGTTGACGCCTTCCTTACTCGTCCCTGTTTACGTCGGTTGACACGAGGTAGCATGTGCGCTATGCCTATGACACTTCGTAACGATTTGCCTTGTGCGTTTTAGAAATCCTGTGTTATAAATCTACCAAAATAAATGAATACGGTTGCATAGTAATCATGTTTGTTTCAAACTATTGCCAATAAAGTCAGTATAATTTACAGTGTTGGTGATTTTACTCTTTCTACGTTTACGGAGTTTCCGTTCGTAAAAGCAAATCCCATTTCGAAATGTTGATTATGTGGAATTCCATCCATTTTCCACGATTTATGTTCCAAAAAGTCAATTCCGTTTAAAAACCTGAATTCCATCCGTTTTCCGCAATCGCGGAAAATCAATGTCCCTACAGTTTTTGTGGACATCACATGTTTAGTGACAGCTTGTGCTGTACACTTGGCATACATTAAAGTGACTATTTCATGAGATAAGATTGAAATAATCAAAATTTTACGGGAATGTGTAAAATCTTGCAAATATAAAAGTTTTATGATGGGAAGGTGAGAGAGAAGAGGATAAGTTTAGTTATAAGTCTACAAGTGATGCTTGAATAATTTATTTACATGTTGAATCTATAATCCAGGGATCGAATTTGGCCCACGGCACTACGGCAATTGCTGTAGTTGCCCTTGTTCCTTGCCGTTGTGCCCCGATAAATTGGACTGTATCCACAGCCATAAATAGTCATGGTTGTCCTCCCTGTATGCCCTAGTGCCCTTCCCATGCAGTTTACGGTGTTTCCGAGAATCGACAACACGTGGTTTATGAAAGGGCAAATGACAATGCTTGATATGTTATTACAGACTTGTCGCCACTGGCGACCGTACATAATGAGTCGGTCGCCAAACAGAAAAAACAGTCGCATATGCGACCAATTCAGTTGCAACTTAGAGGGCTGCTGTCAGTGCAACATATTTCTGGGTATAAAATATGTGTGGCGGCCTAGAAAAACCAGTCGGAAGTCGCCAGGCGTAATTGCCTGTAAACACGTCATAAAGTTGATTTTGCATCATTGGGTTGATTTTGAGATTTCACTGCGATCTTTATAAGTTCACCAAGTAGTTTCTTGATTACCTAAGTGAAAATTGTACTTTTTTGTGTGTTTTTTGTAACCGTGAAGTTTGTTCTAAGTTGCAGCGTTTTAGAATTATTTTGCGAATGCTTACAACCTAGGACAGAAGTTTCCATGCCCATAAATGGCATACCGTTCGAAAGCTATTTACAGCACGCAGTTCCCTAGCAGCAGTGCGCATGAATACGTTGGAAGAAAATTGAGTGCGCAGTGAAAGTTATCGGGATTTTATTTGGAAGTGGAAGTTGGATTGGAGTTGTTTATGTAGTTCGATTAATTATTAGTTTAATTTGATGTTGCTGTAGTTTATATCTGTACATATTTCTTAACAGTTTAACGTGCTGTCGAACCGGATTTCATTGGAAATACAGACTACAGGACGAATTTCGTTTCGTGTTTACGATCTTCAAAAAATCAAAGATGGCTACGCCCATGGGCATGGATGGACCGAACGATGTCGCTCGGCATTTCAACACATTGGCATTGATGAACATGCAGCATATCGCAAGTGGGGTCACCCTGAATGAACTTGTGAATGACTACTTTGTGACACACCTGATCGGCAATGATGACAGTGATTTGGACTTGTCTGATTCGAGCAAGGACGACTTTGACCCGGAGCTGGCAGAGGAAGTGAGCGGATCTGTCAATGGTGACAGGTGACAGTGGAACTGTTGATGCCAACCCGAGGCGCAAGATGAGATGGAAATAACACAAACGCCTCTCTTCAGAGCCAAACAGCAATAGTTCTTTCCAGAGCTAACCACATATTCATGGAAGAGTTTGCTACCTCTTGCTTGTTGATTAGTAATATACATTTTTGCTAACAAACAACTACAACTTTTTTGACGGGTGCTCTCTTTAAATGATTGTAACTTTAAAACTAACCATCAGAATTTAATAATAGTGTTCCAAAGCTAAGGCACATAGTTACATTTTCTTCACTACATTGGACATGGTAGTAGCACTGGATATTTAGTTATATTACTGCAGCAACATTTTATTTTGACATGAATTATGATGCAAACACTACGACTACTTTTCTCCTAGAATAATGTTTGACGGGTGCCCTCTTTAAATTATTTGTAACTTTAAAGTAGACATCAGAATTTAATATTATTTCTGTAAGCTAAAGCTAACAAACACAGCTACATTTGCTTCACTGGATTGTATATGGTAATAGCAGCAGATGTTTTGTTATTCCATCACAAAGTTTTGTTTTCATGAGAAAAATGACTTGACTTTAAAACAGATTTTTCTCCTGAACTAATTTTTGATAGGTGCCCTCTTTAAATTCTTGTAACTTTGGTTCTAGTGGGAATATTTGAATACAATAAACTGTATTGGAATTGGAAATAGTGTTGCTTTCCATTTCTTGAATAAAAATACATATTATTTGTTGTCAATGTGACTGGTTTTCCTAGGCCGCCACACATATATAACCATCAATATCAAAGTGCTCAGAAATGTTCAGTTTTTTTCTTTAAAATCTGTAACGTTACAAAACAAGATACATTCTGGGTAGGTGTGCCCCATTTCTCGTGGACTTGTCATGCTACTACAGTCTACTGCTCCAAGGATAGGGAGATTCTAACTGAGAAATACGATGCAGCAGTTTGTGACATTGTCAGTTTGAGTGACAATTCACATACGAGAGAGCACCAACTAAAAATATTCAAAATCTCATTGATACACCGATGAACAGATGTATGGAATAACCTCACTCAGTCTATGGTTGAGATTGCATCAGTGCAGTCTTTTGAGAGGGAATTAGATTATAAGTTGTGGGAAAATTACCCAATTAAATTAGGGGTCATACCATGTCAAATCAATCACTCAAAACATCGCCCGACTCAAATTTTGATGAAATTTAGCACAGTTGTTGGCTTACACGAGAATAACAAAATACATCATAGGGTTAACAATACTAGAAAAGCAAATAATACATCACCGGAAAACCAATAAACAGGCGCACATAGCTATTGTAAAAAAATTCATGTAGTAAAAATAAAAAAATTCAGAATTTGACCTTTGACCTCAGATACCCAAAAAATGTATCCTCCGATTTCTGTGCACAGTATCCTATACTATTGCAGAAGAGTCCCTGAAAATATTAAAGTTCAGAGATACGTTAAATTGAGTACACCCGGGTGACTTACCTTTAGTCTATAGATGAGTGGATGCAACATATAATTTCATTAGTTCACCTTTTTCAGATCACTTAACAAGCTGATAAAGGGTACCTTATAATGAAATGAGTATACTCACACGCTGTAGTCTTGCTCTTAACATATTCAAATTCTTTGCAAGGCCTCATACTTTTTCTTTGTCCTCTTTGGATAGTTTGTAGGTCCGACCAGTGTTGGTTGTTGGATGAATATGTGTTGGAATACCACTCTCATGAACATGAAGAGTGTCACTGTGTCGTGGGTAGCAATATGAAAGTGATGGTCCATGTGGGTGAAGGAAGTTCAGTTCAGCCTCTTTATCAGCTGGAATAACATCCATTACATATGCCACCCACCAGTGTCCATCATAGATGGCCGTCACATACCCTTTGATATCCACGAGACTGAAGTGACAATAGCTTGAAGAAGTATAGATTCTGTGTTCCTGCTATTGTTTTCGCTCTTTGCATACTGCTTGCAAGAAGAGTTGTTTCTTCATTGTACTCTTCTGTGGTAAAAAAAACAGAACTTGATTGCAGGAATATGGGCTGATGCAAATTCAAAGAACGGCATTGGTGTGGTGATGTGACGATCATATGGTCTCTGTAGACTAAAATTATTGATTTGACATGGAATGACCCTTAGCCCAATTAAATTATACTATACAGTTAGACTATTATATGTAAGACTAGAACAAAGCATTGTCTTTTCCAAAGTTTATGACCCAAGGTGATGGGGCATTTGTAACGAATGTGCTATTCATGAGCCTTGGTGCTTTTAAAAATGTTTATTTTATAATGTACTCCAATTGTAATATTTAGCAAACATACGTGAATTTAAAAACGTCCATATAGTGTACATGTATGGATGGATATTATTTTATATGGATATGATATGGATATAAATGGATTGCACTTTGTTCGGCAAGAGTTGAAAGTTGACAATGGGTGATAACATGGTGTCGGCAGCAACAAACGCTGTTCACGGTGCTGACTAAAAGCTTATAAACAATGTCAATGACAGGACAAAGGTATAGATTAAACGGTTCTCAGTAGATCCAGTCAATGCGGTCATCAAAGTAAGATATAATTTAAATAACTCCACTCCGGCCATTGTTCTGTTTGTTGTCTGCGGGGCTGTTGTCTGTGTTTGGGTTCAGACTGGAGCAAACAAGAGCACTATTTGGGTTTCAAAATGCGCTAAGCCTAAGACACAATATATTCTATAGCGTAAATATGCCTGGGCTGATGAGGAATAATTTAATTATTGCATCGAAGTGTCAAATTTGGACAAAACTATAGTTAATAATGGCAAAATAAATCACTTATACACAAGCGCCCATAAATTTTCTCAGACACATTTTTGTATGCATCTTTTGGACACATGCGGCAAAAAAGTATGTAGCATTCTAGCATACAATATGTCATTGTCCAAGGGAATCCCTGCTATTTCTATTACTTTGTTTCCTTCCTATTACTATTACATGCTAAATTCTTCCTATTACTATTACATTTGAAGCAATTACTATTTATTACATTTTTCATTGGAACATTTTATGGTATAATGCACTGTATGCATAAATACAATAAGTACAGTTGTTTGACTCACAGTCTCAAGAAGTTAAACAAGACAGGTGAATACAAAATTAATATTTCCATTTATTGATAACCATGCTTAAAGTATTTGAAATAATATTTGAGAGTGTCAAGAACTATCATCATCATCATCATCATTAGGGAAGTATTATAAAGTATAACAAATCATAAATATTTACAACAAAATATATCTATATAGTATATACCATACTTAGTACAATCTACTAACTACATTGACGAAGGATAGAACATATATGTTCCATTTTATATTTAAATGTCATACTGGGATGACAGACAAAAGCAGTAGTCAATGCCACATCACTTCGTGGATTATATTACACTCTAATTAAACCACATTGCTCTACTGCTGCTTAGTGCTTGGTGGACAGTTAATTATTGGCTCAAGTACAAATACATCAGGATGTTTTTTTCACACCCACTATAGTTAGGCTGAATTGTGTGCACCATGGAGGCAGTCACTAAACCCATAGGCTTACTTGAAAAGGGTAGTTGGCACATGGCAGAACTGGCTTCAAAGCAGTGTACATCTTGACCAATCAAAATGTTTACGGCATATGAAAATGCCAACCAGAAAAGAAAACTGGATCAACTTAAGAAAGCACCGAAGGGGACAAAGACCTTGGCCAGTATTTTTTTAGTTAGGTGAGTAAAAATAAATTGTCATATTTGAAATTAGTCGAAATCATCGACTGAGAATGGTTGGCGTCTGCAGGTTTGTAATTTATATAGGTGGTCCCAAATTTTGCCGTAGGCAATAGGTACAATCATTTTTAACCATTTCAGTATGACAGGCGGGATTTCCGGCCGCACTGTCTGTGACGCTTCAGTATGACAGGCCAGTTATTCGGCATTGACAATGTCTGCTATTCATATCGTTTTTGCTCATAATTATCCACTATGTGGAGCCACTTGTTGTGTATGGTTGTCAAGGCGAATAAATTAGCTATTCAGCAGTGGTCATCGTTTAGTATCGCTCAATAATAGTTTACAGAGATTTTCGCGGTTTTGAATGATAGATTATCAAAATCTGCAGTGGCCACAATGGCGGACGGCATTACTTCAACTAGCGATTTACCACTGTATGTTTTGGACAGATTATTTGATAGTTTTAGTATACAACTGTGTTCAGCAACTACAAAAAAACGTTGAAATCTTGGTGGCCATCTTGGATTGCTGGTTACCACGACAATGGTATATAAATTCTATGGCTCATTTTACTCGCTGATTATCATACTTTCCAAAAATATATAACATTCCTATTCATAAAATGAATTTTTGTAGCTGAAATCTTGACTTGAAGTGAGGTAGTCCATTGTCTTACATATTCACTGGGTTGTAGTATTCAGTGGTCACAGCTGGTCAGGGCTGTAGTACTGAAATGGTTAACAAAAAAACCTGGACAAACTCATCCATAACATATTCATTTTCTGAATCTATACCATATATTTAATCAAATTTGTGCAAACATGTTTTGGAAAGTTGTTTTAAGTGAAATAATTACAATTTTAAAACAGCAAAATTGCATTAGCGCAAAGTGTTCTTTTTATAACAGCATGTACATATGAGTGTGGTTGATATATATTGTTATAACTCAATAATGTTATAGTGACATTTATGACCGGCATCTTCATGATTACTTATATTTTTGTTATATACTCTCAGGGTTTGTGTCGCCTACTGATTGGTCAGCCTGATATTTATTAATATTATGAAACCACCATATGAGCACTTGAGAAAAGAACCCTCCTGTCTTTTGACTTGGATCTAGATAAATTCTAGCGATTCCTTGATGCATGGATTCCATTTCCACCACAGTTGTAGGAGAATGAATGCCCTCAGCATTCAGTACAGATAGCAGTGTCTATAAACTCAGAGATACGTAGGCCTATATTGTATATTAATTGGACACTGTTATTTGTAACATTATATATATATGTTGTTGTATCTGTAGACTAGTGGTCTGCGACTCCACATCGCGCTGTCACTTGGTCAGGACATGTTATGCTGCCCCTGCTTTGGGGGATCATGGTCAAAGACATCAGGGACAAAGTGTATATTCAAATCCGATAAATAATAATTATTAAAATAATTACACAAACATAATTATCTGATCATTACAAGACAGTTCACACTTATTCTTATTGTCTCTTTCCTGACACCATCAAAAACAAATCACCAAACTATAAAACTAGGAAATTATAAAGATACCAGTTAAAAAAACTGACAATATGACTGACCAATACCATGCAAATTTACACCTGCTGTACAGGGCAACTTATAATTCCATGGCCAGTAAATATTCATCAGTATTAACTGTGATGGCTAATTGTGTACTACTACCCAACAGGGGTGACTGAATTACTTTAATTTTATACTTGAGTAGAAGTAAAAGTAATTCAGCTCAAAACTACTTGAGTAGAAGTAAAAGTAGCGTCTAAAAATCCTACTTGAGTAAAAAGTTAAACTACTTTCCAAAAGTACTTGAAGTAAAAGTAGAACGGTAAGATGTTTTGTCAGGCAAGTAACAACAATAATTACTGCATCGGCGAACAAAAAAATTAAGACAGATTGAAAATAATTACTGTTTAACTCCAACAGATATTAATTATGTCTATGAATAATGTTCTATTTATTATTATTATTATTATGTGCACTTTCGTGTGGCAGACGTGATGTAGTTCGTGTCTGTTTCACTTGTTCCATTCCGCATGAAATGTACCATCACAGTTCCTTTGTAGAAGTGGAATAAATATATATCTAAATAAATTAAAATATTTAAATGAATAGATATATGTGTAATTAAAATGTCCATATGATAAAAATATATATATATATATAAAATAATCGTTAAAAAGTCAGTAGAAATTGCACTAAAAAGTAATAAAAATGTAAATAAATAATTTAAAAAGGTCAATTCCATGGATTCATATGATGCTTTCTTATTTTGAAATGTTCTATAGAAAACCATATTTTGTTTTCGTAAATTCGACAGCGGGGTACGGAAATGTGTTCCGGTATCTGCCACCATGGGCGCTAGCTACGACGACCACGGTCGCTGCAGCAACTGACCAAGAACGCCGTCGAAGCCCAGGTCGAAGCCAGTCATTGTGCAGCCCGCGCTATCTATAATTACGCGATTCATGAAGCTTATTAAGATGCCAGCCAACGTCAATGTGTATTATGTTTAAATGCCATACGTACACTGTTGAATGTTGAACTGAAAAGAATTCATATATGTTGTAGAGTTTTAAAATAGATTACGGATTAACAGTCCACGGTGAACTGGACGATAATATGTTACCGATGACGTAATGAGACCTCAGCAGCCGAACACGCAAATGAGTTGACAAATGCAGAGCTAAGGTTGACTAAAGATTGAAAAAACTATAATAAATACGCTTATAGCTGGCTCAACTTCGTATTTCAATACCACAACACCAATTTAGAACGCACATTTACCGTGCCGAATAATACTGCGATCGATTCGCCGTTTCGTATGCGGTTGACGAATTCATATTTTGGCGCAAGCCGAAGCACCAAGCAAATTTGCGTTTATTGCAGTAAAAAGATAATATTTGCGCAATGTTGGCATGCTGATCTTCCCTACTGCGCTGCATTAAACATATAAATCCCATTAGTATACATGGCTTAGCCTATGTGTGAATTTCAATTGCACTTTACAAGTCGCCGAAGCCAGGATAACCTGCCGAAGGCGCCTATTCGCTGAAGCCAGGACTGGCAGAAAGGAAACGATTCGATTGGTGTCGGCGCAAAACAAACAATGCCTCGCACCATATTTACTGTTCCTAATGACTTGACCATATTAACACAAGTCAAGTGACAGTTATTACTGCGTTAATGTAGTTTATCAATGCTCTAATTTCTTGTAATTAAATAAGTTTAATGAAATGTTGTCGACGGGCGGAATGCCAACAGGTCGACGTAGTTCTGAAAAAATGTAATGAAAATATATCGCAAAGTAAATGAAAGTAACGAAGTAAAAAGTAGCGTTACCTTAGATAAAACTACTTCGTTACAAGTAGAAGTAGTTAATATAAATAGTACTTCGTTACTCTCCATTACTTGAAAAAACTACTCAAGTAGAGTAACGAAGTAGTTTTACTTCGTTACATGACACCCCTGCTACCCAAGTTGTTGGTGGGATTAAAATTGCTGCTATTACTACTCAAGTTGTTGGTGGGGTAAACATATCTGCTGCTTGCTGTTGAAGAGGGTACATGTGACGTTGGTTACGAACCTGGAAAAGAATGTTGCTTATGTTGTGTTCAGCGATGTGCCTTGTCATAGGCTCCAGCTTTTTCAACGAATCTACAATATAGTGGCCAAAGGTATCAACCTCATTGCCTTCCTCGTTAGTTTTAGCTATTTTGCTCCCTCCCAAATATTCCTCCTCATCAAGCTGTTTCCTTGCAGACTTGGGTCTTTGTCTAGTGGTCTCTGGGTGCATTTTCATGTGGTCAGTTCTATAGCTGCTGGTTCATCTTGGGACAAAGTATCATCGTCTGTGTCATCATTCAGGATGTCATCTCCAGCATCAACTCTTGTCTCACTGTCTGTGGTTGGAGTACAGCGATAGAAATAAGCCAGAATATTTCGGACAAGTAAGTTTTGAAATCTACTTGTCCGCCAAAATTTTAACTTGTCCAAGTGGTTGTCAAGGGGAATCAAAGCTTCGGAAAAAACGTAAAAAGTATCTTATTTTTATGACAACAACACAATGTTCCTGCTGTTTCGTTGCATGTACATCTGAGTGACTTGTGATTAACGACACAATTTGATTTAATCTGCAAATTTTGAAATTGCTAAATTATATTTGCAACTATTTTCCAGTCCATTATTGTTCATCACGAATATTAAAAGTAGACACGTTACATGATGTATCCAATATTTTAGTGATGCTGATATGAATGCTTTCATTAATAACAAATAATTATTACGATAATAGGAATTAGACAATTGTTTTCCTTGTTATTTTCGTTTTATAATGTTGCAAAAACTGTATGTTTAATATGGTGTATATATATATAAATAACATACAGTAAACCTCGCCTAAGTCGGATTCAATCGGACCGAGTGATTTAATCCGAGTTATGCGAAAATCCGACTTAGCCGAAGATGACATATCCCAGCGCCAAAGGCAACCCTCTAAAAGCCCTTAGGTAACTGTGAATAACGCTTGAAGGTGACTGGATACTGCGGTAATTCTACATATGTTGATGTCCACAAGCAACATTATGCAGTATTAGAACAGTTTTGTGCTTCATTTTGGCACGAAGGTTGTAGCTTAATAATTATTACTGATTGTAAATGTCAGTCATCTTGCGCTGCGTAAATCTTTGTGGCGACCATCTCATGATAATGGCCTCTACTTGTCGGTCAACTCTTCGGTTTCACGAGCGTCGAACTAGAGTGTCTTAATTAGCGTCCATAATGCAGCACGTCTGCCACTGAGTTTTGTTATCTTATCTTCAGACACCGAGACTTCGTCGCCTTCACCATCGCTCAGTAAACCAACCGTCTGCGTCAGGGTGTTGTACGGCTTCAACGATCTGCCCGTTATTTGGAGTAGGCAATGTTTCTGCTGTCTCGTCCACACCAACACAGTCGTCCATCGTACAAACAACATCTCCATGTCTGAATGAAGGAGCTGCTTTGTTTTCATCTTCGTCTTGACGCTCAACTATTTAGACGAATCCCGTTTTTGTAGAAGTTTAGAAGTGTATCCGGTTTCAGTTTGTTCCACGCTGGTTTCAGAGCAATGACAACGTCCAACATAGTTCAATTTCTTGAGAAAATGGTGCAATTCCTTCTGATGCCTCTAGTGTAGGATGTACCGGTAATGGAACGTCATGGTCTTGGTTATACCAGCATCCATTGGTTTGGTGATGTTAGTTGTATTAGATGAGTGAAGACGTGACTCTTACGTACGTTGATGTGGCTCTCTGGATTATTGTTTTAGAATAGCCGTTTCACTTTTTAGTTCATCTGGTACAGATACTCCAAACAACCAAGTGATTTTGTTGACTACTGCGATCCGACTTAGGTGAGGAAAACACATTATCTCGGATCAAATGGACCGACTCAGTTATTCCGAGTTAGGCGAAGATCCAATTACATAATATTTCTATGGGAAATACATTACAAATCAACCGTTCCTTTGAATCCTGTCCGAGTTGAGCGAAGATCCGACTTAGGCGAATCCGACTTAGACGAGGTTTACTGTATAACACTGCTGTAGCATTATTGCATCAGTTTGTCATTGAAGACGCCGCTCAGCCAGGAACACGACCAATGCAAAGCCAGAAGATGTCAACAAATCATAATAAACTATATATACCTAATATGAGAATATTTTTTTCAACCTCTATGAACGAAGATAATATTCAATTGATCATCAGCAAAGAAACACATAATTTTCCTAAATGTTATATTACCATTTCAATTATAATAAAACAGTTTTAACAGTGCCCGAATTACAATTACCAGGCGGAATATAATTTATAGATTTAGTTACGTCGTAACAGACCGCCGTAGTTGGCGGAAGCCGACATGTCAACGGCGGTTGGCGCCCCGTCCTCGGCCGCGCGTCTGGCATAATTCGGTTTCGAAAACTCGCAATTTATGGTTAATATAAATGTTACATAACATAGATACAACAACATTTATGAAATGTCTTTAATATTCCGTTTATCAACCAGCACTATAGATTTACCGGAGAGCCAGTTACAAGTTTTGAAAATTGTCACCGATCTGGATCAGCTAGCCTAACATCGATAGTTCGATGACTTGGTCTTGAAAGACTGCCGAGTCCGTATGGGTTAGGCGTAATAATGGGTAAAACTTTGTATATACTTATTCAAATAACAAGTAGCGATACAAAGTCTACTATTTCCAAAGTTCATCAAATATGATCGTGACCGTACGCGGAAGCAATTTGTACGTCGGCCAAACTGAAAGATTTACGATTGTGTGAAATACAGCCTCGATCAACGATGGCTGATGCGGAGTCTGTCCTACGCGTATGACAGAGCTAGGTCGGTGCGCTCAGCGCATGACCCTGTTAACGCAGGTACTAAACTCGGTCGAACACTGACGTACAACACACTAGCGGCAGAACGACAAGACGCCAACACACCAACAAAATCGCAACGCGCGCGATTGCTAGCGAACTTCATTTACGTTTGAATTTCCTCAAATAAAAATGTTGCAATGTTGCACACGTCTATATTTACTGTAAATTTTCACTTGTCCACCTGAAAACCATGTAGAGTCATTTTACTTGTCCGGGCCAAAAATCACTTGTCCCGGACAAACGGACAAGTGCTATTTCGAACGCTGGAGTAGACGATGTCATCCCCAACATCAACTCTTGTCTCACTGTCTGTGGTTGGAGTAGACGATGTCATCCCCAACATCAACTCTTGTCTCACTGTCTGTGGTTGGAGTAGGCGATGTCATCCCCAACATCAACTCTTGTCTCACTGTCTGTGGTTGGAGTAGGCGATGTCATCCCCAACATCAACTCTTGTCTCACTGTCTGTGGTTGGAGTAGGCGATGTCATCTCCAACATCAACTCTTGTCTCACTGTCTGTGGTTGGAATAGGCGATGTCATCCCCAACATCAACTCTTGTCTCACTGTCTGTGGTTGGAGTAGGCGATGTCATCCCCAGCATCAACTCTTGTCTCACTGTCTGTGGTTGGAGTAGGCGATGTCATCCCCAGCGTCAACTCTTGTCTCACTGTCTGTGGTTGGAGTAGGCGATGTCATCTCCAACATCAACTCTTGTCTCACTGTCTGTGGTTGGAGTAGGCGATGTCATCCCCAACATCAACTCTTGTCTCACTGTCTGTGGTTGGAGTAGGCGATGTCATCCCCAACATCAACTCTTGTCTCACTGTCTGTAGTTGGAGTAGGCGATATCATCTCCAGCATCAACTCTTGTCTCACTGTCTGTGGTTGGAGTAGGCGATGTCTTCTCCAGCATCAACTCTTGTCTCACTGTCTGTGGTTGGAGTAGGCGATGTTGACAACAAAATGGTAAATGAATTATTGAATAAAATACTTACCAACTGCAAGTTAGAAATGGTTGATCTTCCTGCTACATAAGGGGCCAGAAATTGTAAGTTGTCCAGTAGCCAAGCTGTTCTTCTGCTGGTTTTTTTTCTAGCCATGTTGTTCTTCTGTTGTGTTTTTTCTAGCCAAGTTGTTCTTCTGCTGGTTTCTTTCTAGTACTGAAAAGTCAATCTATTCTTCACCCAAACCACTGGAAAAAACAATCAATATTTTTAATTGATAAATGTAGCATCACGATTTTCTAATTTATTACAAGTTCACGCTAAAGAAAAATGTGTTTAAATTATACTTTTTCTGTGTATAAATTATAAATTTTTCTACTTTAAAAAATTGCATGTTTGACTAGTATCTTGCGACATTACCAAAACTCGCCCAATAGATACTTCATACAATGTATCTAAATAATGAAATTGCCACTATATCAGTGAATGTATGTAGGATGAAGTATTGAAATCGTAGTGAAAATAACACTTAATCAGTGAAACCTGAACAGGTACATGAAAGTATAACTGGATGGTGGCATCAATAGGCATCATGGAAATTTTGAAATAGGCTCTACGTAGTATGTACTGGTTTGATCCAGCTTGTCAGCAATTTCTTCCAATGCCAGCTGTTGTACATCTCTGTTTTTAAATACCACCAAACATACATCGTAAAGGCACGGGTAATCCGGCCACATTTCAACAAGTTTATCTTCCAAAAGGACCTCCTCGTTCATGATTTCGCTGGTAGTCGCCATTTCTGAAATGACGTAAAAGCTACGGAATTTATTGGCCAGTTGATTTTTACAGCTCTGCACGTAGCTTATGCGCCCCGCAGACGGTGAGACTTTGGCCTCGTGAGGCGAAAAATATTAAACACGATAGGTATTACACAATGCTTATGATAAACACAGCGCACACGAGAGTTATCAGCTGAGCTGTTGTTGGCTCAGCAGATAGCTCTCATGTGTGCTGGCCTTTAGAGTAGCAAGAAACTCATCAATACTTAACAGTAATGGCTTCCTGCTTCCTTGAAAAAAATTGTTGATGATAAACATGATTTGTTTATTTGGCCTAAATTATCAGTAACAACATGAGCATATGTTTGATTGATGATATTAACTGCAAACCCTAAGGCTAAGTACGCAGTGAAATGAATACCATTAAAACAAGAGGCAGTGCTTCGTGTGAGTGTATTAGTGCAGTGTTCAGTGAAGTACTACTCGATCACCTGTGCTCATCACATGACCCATAATGAGGTCAGTGGAGATGGCAGCCAGGCTGTAATGGGCTTCACTTGGTGTGCTTACAATGCCGGCAAGAATCTGCAAGTCTGACATGCGCAAGGTACGCTTTACTTGCTACATGCCTTGTAGTTGTGTTGTCCTTAGCTGTGTATTCAAGTTACAGTTGCTACTGCAGACCTTTGTCTGCCTGTCACTCATCCATTTTTCTGTCTGCAATCATGTTTACTGCAGAACTAGCTCAGGCTATCCGGCTGTAGCACATGCTTGTTCAGACCTCCTTTCCGTGATTGCTGTACATAGTTAAATTTGATGGTTTCCACATAACAAGATGATTTCTTGGTATGATGAGCATGACATGTTAGTAATATTAGCCATTGAATTTTTTTCTCGCAGTGCATGTCAGTGTGCAGTAAAATGCTATTACATCATGTTTGTGAGAGTGTGATGTTGGCTGGCAAGGCTGCCATCAGGAAGAGGCTGTTAGGTCAATGGTCATACAAAAAATTATAAGTGCTATGTTACCTAGTTACCTAGTTATGTCCAGTGCTCGGCAACGTTCTATTAACTGACTAGTCTGTATTATTGTAGTTACAATGTAATGGTCTTATGATGTCTCATTCAACTAGTCAGCCTTTTTGAGAACATTATCGCCAAACCGACCTTTATATGCTGGCACTGAGGGTGGTCACTGCCAGGGTGCTTGTCGTCCTTAGTGGTTCTTTTTACATCCCAAATTGAGACGGGACTAACATTAACGTGATCTCCGAGTCACGAGGGATACACAGTCACCAATGTTGAGAGCCAGGTTTTTACACAAAATATGCCTGCCCTGTGTGGGTTTAGGACTCAAAGCGTGGGCATGCCGGCGGATGAGCTAACCACTTCACTAACCACGCTCCCTCATGTTGTCACTTGTTGTGCAACCATAAAGGAGTTCGAGGCAACATTAGTTCTGACATGGAAATTTCAGTCCAGTGTGTGATTGTGGATTCATAAAGTAATCAAACCTTGGGCTAATTAGGACAATTTAGATTACATACAGTGTATTTTATGAGGAGAAACATACTTTTAAACTTCAGAGTGATGTGGCACGGTTATCATTCTTTTTAATCTGCATAACAGACCTGAAGAATTAAATTGTATATTTATTGGCACATGATTTCTAGATGCAGTGACACAGTAAAAACTAACTGATAAATTTATATGACTTGTTTCTGTAGACAATCAGGAAAGTGACAGGTGACAGGAGCTAGCTTACATACCAGTGCATTGCAACTTTAGGCTTGTTTTGACAGCTGAAGTTATGCCCAGTTGTTTGGCTGCCCTCTCACCTGTTTGGCCGATGATGTGTAAACAATTTCTGGTGGCAACTATGTTAGTGTTAAAAAACCTGAATTTAGGATCCATTTTGAATGGACATTTTAACCTAGACTAATAAATCAATTAATAAAACTGTAATTTGGCGAGTATGTTACAAATGTTTTGTAAATGTGTCTACATAAACTACAGTCCATGTACAGAGATGAAATTCTGCAACAGAATGTGGTTTTCTGGCTTTTGAGTTTTAAATTTTTGGTGCCAAAGATGTACAGAGGTCCTTTGAGATTCTGCGGTAACTCAACCTCAAGACCCACCCTCTGGGTTTATTGATAATATACTGAACTTTTAATTTTGTCTCATAATTCATAAATTCATGTCATCCGAATCATCATTGCAAGTATTTAGTTTTTGTAACGCATTACGTAATAAAAATCATTAATACCATTGTTGTCTTCCATGTCAGAAACGATGTCAGAGTTGTGTATTTGATTCTCATTTGGGACATTCTTGGACCTACAGAAGTAATCACATTCTCTTTCTAAGGTACTCTCACTTGTGTAAATCCATCAAATTTTTCATAATTTTTGTTCTCGTATATGATGCAAGAGCATAAAAGTCTGGCTATGTAACACAAATTGGTGCCGTCTCAGAAGATTGAGATGAAACGCAGAAGCGGTGGAATTGGTTATCATGCCACCAACAAAAAACAGTTGATCAGAACTATATTTGTTTGTACTTTCAGTCTACCTTTTGATTTTTGAAGTCTGTTATGCAGATAAACATATAACCACTTTAGATGAAGATAGGATCAAACAGGAAATATGATATCATACCACTAGCAAAAAAACATTGATCGTATATTTTTATCTGGCAGTTGATATTCTGATATTCTTAGTAATCTAGTAGCATATACACCATTGAACTACTTTCAAGGCCAAAAACATTCCATAGTGAATGTATCCAATGTCAACTTTTATTTTGATTAATATTTAACCAGCATTAGCTTGGACACACTTTATAATTAATAATTTAATAGTAACTTACATACACAATTACACACGTGGAGCAACAGACCACTCATTTGTGGTGGCACTCTCTGGAGACTTGATTGACCAGTCAATTACCTCAACTACAAGAAAGGACTGAAACTTAGACTAAGTTAGTGAACGGTACTCTAGGCTTTAGAAAAACAAAACGTATTATATTTAAAAAAAACATGTACGTAAAAATAACTTTATACAAACATTGTTGTGTGTACAATGGTCCAATGTGAGCATATTAATATATAGGTGACTGTTCACACATAATTGTTCTGTACGTAGCTCTGCCTCAGACTTGAGATGTCTGGTAGGTTATTTCCCATTGCCTATCAATGTTAGACTTAGGTATCTGCTCCTCCTGTTACTCATGTGATGTAATTTGTTAACCAACTTCTTTGTCAGCCGCTCAACTGCTATGCAACCATGCAGTAGAAATGTGACAACATTAATAATGATAATTAATGTCATATATATATATATATATATATATATATCAACTCGTGAACTTACCCATATATATATATATATATATATATATATATATGGGTAAGTTCACGAGTTGGCAAACCAATGTGTAACATTGTAGTGAAAAATTCAACCTGATATTTTCAATGTTTCTTTCCTGCTGTGTGGTGTAGAAATATGTATAATTTAAGTAATTAGACACAAGGAGATAATGACGCAACTATATCTATTGATATTCAACATGCAAATGAACTACCAACACGTCGGTTGCATGTGTCACATGGACACCATTTGAAGGCAATTTCTCATACAAACACATGCATACTTCAACAGCATATCATGCCTTTTTTATTATTCCTACTTCAAAATAGCTGTTAAAAGAGGTCTTGGCCATTATGTTGTCGCTTGACCAGAAAAAGTATGAAAACATTCAAGACCGAGATACTTAAAAATATTATTATCGTACTTATCTTGTGATATTAGTATGCTAGTCGGCATAATCTTGTGAGGCAAATACATGTTTAAGGAACTAATAACACACGTAATAGGCCCACTAATGCAGTGATTAACTTTTCGAAATATAACAAAATATGGTACAGGAGCATTATAATACACAAAGGTTGTGCGAGTAACATGGACACAAACATTATGCAAACAATGTATTGCACCATGGTAACATCACTACATCAGCTACAACTACTCCTAAAGGTAGAATTATGTATCTTAGTACTTATTATAAAGTCTCAATAATTTGGACTTCAAGGAAAAATATACTGAGTGATAGGTTATATATGTAACCATGGACACCAAATATAAATGGTGTCCATTAGATGATGTACCAGGCAGAAACAACAGGTGGTGATATTTCCATCAAAGTCACCAGATTGCTAGCCACCAATAAGGTCGACATAATCACAAATACAGGTTCACATAGAAATCTTCCAGATTAATATGATATGTGTGTTAATGGTTCACGTGTAACAAGGTTGTGCTGGCAACAACTGAAGACACCAAACTTTTAACAAGATTGCCACCCAGAGAATTAACTCTACGTGGCAGGTGGACAAGGAAGCCCTTTGGCTTATCGAGAGTCCGACCCTTTTATCTATGTGTATCCTGCCCGTCTGAGGTATGTGTCGATTTTATTTTTAAACATATTCACGCTACTAGCACCCACACAATCAGCAGGTAATCTGTTCCATTCATTTACAGACCTTTGTGAAAATTAAAACTTTCTTATATCCAATCTACTCTGCTCCTTTGCTAATGTAAGTTCATGTCCTCTAGTCCTATCTTTCTTAACTGAGAAAAAAATATTTCTATCAATATTTTCATAACCCTTCAATATTTTAAATACTTCTATCTGATCTCTCAATCTCCAGGTCTCTAGTGTTGTTAAACCGCATTTTTTAGGCGTATTTCGTAACTAAGATCCCTCAGTTTTGGTATCATTTTAGTTGCTCTCTGCACTCTTTCTAGCATATCTATGTCCTTCCTGCTATATGGCCTCCACGCTTGAATACAATATTCTAAATGAGGCCTAACTATTGTTTTGTACAGCGGTATTATTAGTTCTTTTTCCTTATACGTTATGTTTCGCCTAATTAATGCAAGGATTTGATTTCCCTTTGATGCTGCAATTCCGCACTGCTCTGAAACCTTCATATCAGCACTAATGGTTAACCCTAAGTCCTTTTCTTTTACAGTAGTACTTAGTACAGTACCCCCCATTGTATATTCTACCTCTTCGTTCCCATGTCCTGTGTGGAGGCATTTACATTTCCCAAAATTGAACAGCATTTGCCACTTTTCAGACCATTTGATCAACCTGTCAACTTACCCTCACTGTACATTGCTTGCTGTTTTTGAAAAGAGGCCAATGACATCATGATATGATGGTATCTGTCAGTCTCTGCACACTAGACTGATACACATTATCTTGAAAGATAACACAGTGTTGCAGCTGTCAGGTGTGACGCATGGTTGCAGTTGTAACATCTGTTTGAGGACACAATAAATACCTAAACTCCCTATGACATGTTTGGTACATTTCAAATGGAGTATTGTTAAATTCACTGCTGATGTAATAATGTATATATGATGCCCTGTTTGTGTGATAACGGTAAAGCAAGTGGTATCCTAAAAATATGGATATAGGTATGTGTTTGAAATTGTAACCAATGTGGATACCACATGTTACACGTGCAACCACAAGTTTGCAGCCTCCTATCAGTGTTATACATGGTATCCCATCATTTTTTTGGTTGGATCCAAGTAAAACACACATTGAACTATGCCAGGATGCATCAAATAGAATGCATGTTGTTTCATTCACAGCTTGGCACTAAAAATTTACCCTGTTTCCATGTAACAAATTAGGCTTGCAAAATCAGCCTTCTGCAACGAGACATATGCACTTACAAATAAACGGTTGCTACATCTACCGGTAGGCTACTTTTATGTCTAATATATCTACCAAGTATAATGTATCATTTGGTGTGAAATGCTTGCCATTGTTGGCAGCAATTATTGTAAACAATGTACATGAAATCAACAAGCTAAAAGGTTTGCCAACTCGTGAACTTACCCAAATACATAAAACACCATTGTTCACCTAGACAAGGCACAGCAGTTAGGACAGCACCCATCCAATATAATACATTGACATCCCATATAACAGTAACAATACACAACTGGGTCAGTGTGAGAGTTAGTGAGTTGATGAGAAGTTACACATTAACACGACATAATGCTTCCCAGTGAAGTGCATGTGTACCCGTCCACTTGTCATCCTCCTGGTCTCTTTCGCCTGTCTCAGATCTATCTTGATGAGAGGTTGTTGAGGGCTGCCCGTTTCCCCGCAGACTCTTTCAACACCTCTGCTCTTTGAATGTCATCAATAAATTATAAAATGTAAGCAAGAATACTGTTTCAATGATTAACAAAATATTAAAAACATATTGACATTTCCAGATGCTTATTAAGTCTATAAAAAGAGAGTTTACTGAATGTGCTCATCTGTTAAAAAGATTGACATTTCATAATGTATTTAAGCATTCTAGGACAGATTAGCTGTACTGTCTGCTAACATCCGAAGTGGCTGTGGTCGGAGCAGTATGCTCATGACTGTATCATTATCAACGTAATCCATTGACCATCTGTCAACCTGACGTGTCGATGGTCATCAGCGTTCAAAATAGCACTTGTCCGTTTGTCTGGGACAAGTGATTTTTGGCCCGGACAAGTAAAATGACTCTACATGGTTATCCGGTGGACAAGTGAAAATTTACAGTAAATAGTGACGCGTGCAACGTTGTAAACTTTTTATTTTAGGAAATTCGAAAGTAAATGAAGTTCGCTAGCAATCGCGCGCATTGCAATTTTGTTAGTGTGTCAGCGTCATTCTGCCGCCAGTGTGTTGTACGTCAGTGTTCGACCGAGTTTAGTGCCTGCGTTAACAGGGCCAACCGCTGAGCGCACCGACCTAGCTCTTTCATACGCCAGGACAGACAGACTCCGCATCAGCCAACGTTGATCGAGGCTGTATTTCACAAAATCGTAGATTGTTCAGTTTGGCCGATGTACAACTTGCTCCCACTCATGGATCATATTTGATGAATTTGGAAATAGTAGACTTTGCATCACTACCTATTATTTGAATAATTATGTAGTTTTAACCATTAGGCCTAACCCACGCGGGACTCGGCAGTCTTCCAGGACCAAGTCATCGAACGTTAGTCATAGCCGATCCAGATCGGTGACAATTTTCAAAACTTGTAACTAGCTCTCCAGTAAATCTGTGGTGGTGGTTGATAAACGGAATATTAATGAAATTTCAGAGATGTTGTTGTATCTATGTAACATTTATTTTAATCGTAAATTGCGAGTTTTCGAAGCTGAATTATACAAAACGTGCAGCCGGGGACGGGGTGCCAACCGCCGTTGACATGTGGGCTTCCGCCAACTTCGGCGGTCTACACGCAGCAGCAACGTTACGACGTAACTAAATCTATGAATTATATTCCGCCTGGTAAATGTTATTCGGGCACCGTTAAAACTGTTTTATCATCATTGAAATGGTAATATAACATTTAGGAAAAATATATGTTTGTTTGCTGATGATCATTTGAATATTATCTTTGTTTGTAAATTACAGAACTTTGTTAATGTTTAAGTTCATAGAGGTTGAACAAAATAATATCAGATTATATAGTCTATTATGATTTTGTTGTGACTGCTTTGGTTGTGTTCCTGATGGTCAGGTGGCATCTTCAATGACAAACTGATGCAAAAATTTCACAACAGTGTTATATGTTATATATATATATATACACACTTTATACCATGTTAAACATAAACAGTTTTTGCAGCATTATAACAAATAGCAAGGAAAACAATTGTCTCATTCCTATCATCGTAATAATTATTTGTTATTAATAAAAGCGTTCATATCAGCATCACTAAAATATTGTCATGTAACCTGTCTACTTTTAATATTCGTGATGAATAATAATGATAATGACTCAGAAAATAGTTGTAAATATAATTTTGCAATTTCAAAACCTGCAGATTAAATCAAATTGTGTCTTTGATCACGAGTCACTCAGATGTACATGCAACAAAACAGCATTGTTGTTGTTGTCATAAAATAAGACATAGTTTTTATGTTTTTTCCCAAGCTTCAATTCCCCTTGACAACCACTCGGACAAGTTAACATTTTTGTGGACAAGTAGATTTCAAAACTTACTTGTCCGGCGGACAAGTATATATTCTGGCTTATTTCTATCGCTGGTCCATGAAGCAAGACTCCACAAACACGATCCATCATGAGTGGTTTTTCTAGAAGGAAAAGCCTGGCATTGTCATAACAGTTTTTCAAATTCATCTTTGCAGACATCACATACTTAGAAAGTGGTAATAAGTAGCAATGTCTGATGTAGTTGTGTTGTAGTTGGACATTCCTTTGAACACACTGATTGTTGTGCTTCTTAATGCCTACTTTTGATTTCTGATAACTCCTGAGGAAATGGTTTGGATTTGGCTTTGGTCAAAGTTATAAAATAACAGTGCAAAGAGACTCCATAATTACCAACAACACTGGAATTTACTTGACCCATCTAGTATGAGCAAATTTTTAGTGAAGCACAGTAATTGGTAAACGATTTCAGAAGATTTCAAGTGATATAAAAATAGAATTATATTTTTATATGTAAGTACTGTTATATATAATTGTGTAATTTTGAAGTTGTCAACCATGTGTGGTATTGCAGACCTGCCTACCATTCCGGATTGTCCGGAATCATTCCGGAAATACACCTCAAATTACGGTATTATGGCAAGGGATGAATATATTATGGATTCTTTCGTTGTCACAATGCTCGTAAATCACTTCCGTGCTCCTCCTAGCTTCACTTTATTCAACAGGTGGCAGCATATATATGCTGCTTGTTGTGACCTGGTTTTTCATTCACTGTTTCTGGTCGTAACCTGACCAATAGGAAACAACGTTACGACAAATTCGCATTTCCGCGCTCGTGGCGCTTAAACAAGAAGTCACGACTCACGCGGCACGAAATGATGGCGGGGATCGAAACGGCACCACTACCAGCCAAGAAGAAACGTGTACTGCAAACGTTTATAACAGCATGCATGCAGACATGGCCCCTATTGTCAGGTTTAAAGAAGGGGGTTGGCTTTACATACTGCCGTATACGCAAAATTTATTTTCCTATTTCACATGACATGGTGACCGGGATAATTGCAGGTACTGCCTACGTCGTTAGACTACTACTAGTACTAGTGACAGAGTAATGGGTGTTGTACTTGTAGTGTCAGGCCAACTCACTGTACTAAGATTAAGTTAGTGTATTTATTGAGTTTAGTCTATCATTTACAGGGATAGGCTATATACTAGAGTTGAGTAGCCTAGACGATGTCAAAGACTAGCGTAACGTAATGGTTTTGCCATTCCCCGGCACGACTTTGTGTTTGTCTTTGACTTAGTCTTTGATCTAGTCAAGCTACTGTACTGTGTAGTCTATAGCCTGGCTCTAGGTATACAGGCTACTAATATTAATCCTAATGACACCATAAATATACAATGATGTGACGCATTGTTATAATTTGTCATGTTTCTGTAGTCAGCATGCTTTTTTTGAAATTTACATAAAATCATAATTACAATGTGTATAGACGCATTTGCATTACACTTACGCTTCTTCATGTTTGATTTCCACCAATGCTGGTTATGAACATCTACCTTACCTTGTTAACAGAACACTTCAAAACACCTTATAATTTATTAGAGACAATTATGTTGTGGGTGCAACTATCGTCATAGTCACAGTATTAAAGTATTACTGACTGGTTTTCTTTTCCTGACAATATCTCACATAGTTCTGAACTATTACTGACAGCAGGCCTATATTCCTGAAAATCAGTGTAAATGGGAAGCTGGATTACTGACAGGAAGTTTTTGGGGTAGGCAGGTCTGTTTTAGTGATAGAGCACATTATAGAAGTATAGACTCTGTAATAAATTAAGAACTCAAAATAATCGAGTGGCTTAATATTAATAAGCTGTCACTAAATAAAAGTAAATCTAAGTATATGACCTTCCAAATGCTAAGTAAACCTATACAGAGCTTACCCTGGTATCTCTAAAAATTGATAATATAAACACCGAGAGAGTAGAAGAATTTAACTTCTTAGGTTTAGCTTTAGATACATCAATATATTAAAAGTAGAAGACTTGCTAAAATTACAAGGACTAACATTTTATTACAAATATAGACATCAAAATTTACCAGTTTACTTATTAAATTGGCAAATAATTCCAAATGCCAGCACATACAAATATGACACTCGGAGAGCAACTGAACTACACACTTTCAGAACTAATTATGAATTTACTAAAAAGTGTCTTAAATATAACCTACCTCATGTTATAAATAGTATCCTTGATTTAGTGAAAGACAAGATAGTGACCCATAGTTTGAGAGGATTCTCAAGTTATGCTAAACACCATATGCTACAAAGATACAATGTCAGGTGCAGTATACTACAATGCTACATATGCCAACTAAATTAATGTAGTATAAATGAGTAATACAGTTAATATAAATACAAGTACTAAATCTGTATAGTCGCTTGCATGACTACATGTGCACATGCGTACATGACACATACACAACACATTAGAAAGCACATTGCATCAATAAAACAACTACAATGCACATTATGTAAGAGAAAGACTAATTAGAACTTTTAAAATGTTTGAGATAATCATCTTTTTGTTATTAAATTAACTTAGGATTAGATACATTAAGAATATATATGAATATTTTTTTTCTGGGTGGCTCCTATGATAGCGATCAGTTTTGATCTTAGTAGGAGTCTCCCATCCCACAGCTATTTTTGTCTTTCATTTTTTTGCAAAATGTATATTTCGATGTTGTTACATATGCCAGTATACATGTATATACGTGTGCATATATTTACATAATTTGTAATTGTTTAAATGCTGTTTGGAAAATAAAAGTATCCTTATCCTTACACCCAACATGTGTACAGTACAGTACAGTACAGAGTACACGCAACAAATTGTCAATATGGGAAAATTCATTTTTCGGTACCATGTCCAAAGTTAATTGGAATTACTCGGGTGTTTCAAATTACAGAAGTTCCGGAAGAAGCTTCACAGCATTGACCGCGAGTCACCGGAAGCAAAACGCCAGAAGAGAGACAGTAGTGAACACAGAGAGGAGAAACAGAAAGAAACAACACAGATTGTTGTGGCCAATGATGCACTGGTTGCTAACGACCCACGGTGTGACTTCTGCCTGCTCACCGCCTCGTCAAACAAGGCGGGAGTCCCAGAAGATCTACTCTTCTGTAAAGACTGCCAGGCCAAAGGTAAGGCTCAGGGAGACATTCACCTTTGTTTTTAGTCAGCTTCAATATAACATTTGCTCTTCATTGTTTGATCATCGGCTAAGTGCAGTTAAGGCAGGCAACCAGCCAGCCGTGTGACTATGTCCATTAGTTTTTGCAATATTTATCTTAACATGAAGCATTCATAGTACAATTAACACAAGTAATCTGCAACTCTTTGTTTAGATTTAATAAGTATGTACAACATCATCCTCAATTTAACCGATGCAAAATATTTAACTCACGTAAAAATAGAGACTATGTGATGATGAAACACTAATGGCCCTACCCTGTTCTTACAGCTCACCCGTCATGCATGGACTACTCAGAGGAACTCGCCAGGCGGGCCAAGAACTCACCCTGGCAGTGTATCGACTGTAAGACATGCTTCATCTGTGAGGACTCAGGAGATGCTGTAAGTTGGTCTGTGTTGTTAATGAATTGTACTGCTGGTTGCTGTCTTAGAGATTCACTGCTAACATGTATGATTCTAGTCTATATGCTTTTTAATTACATTGGTCTAAGTGTGTAAGAGATTTTGTCGTTTTAACAGTAGGTAACAAAGAGTACCACAGTTATATATTCACTGTATTGTTAATGTCGAGCAATTTTGATGAGTTAAACATCATTTTACTCGCTTTCACAACCTGTCGTTGTTAGCAGAATTTGTGGAAAGAAACTTGTGTCTTAGCAAAAATAGATAAGTGAGGAAATGAACAACTCAGGACATGTCAAAAATCACTCAATTCAGCGGTCGCTAGCAAACATACGGTTCATCCGATACCAAAAATCTTGGTACCGTTTGAAAGATTACACCTTCTGTTATTCTAGCACATACGTGGTTTCCCGATAATAATTCCTACAAGAACCTTGACACACAACTGCAATCATGTTGTTTGCGGTCTTTTACACACCAGCGAACCAACTTGTTTCGTCAACAAAGTTTGCCCATCTACCGATAGGAGCGCACTTTCTAATTTGCATAGGTTTCAGACATGCGTACTTCATAAGTTCTTGTTTTCATGCTATTTAGACTCCACCCACTTTGCAGACGACATAAACACAAGTAAACAAACTGTCTGTCAGCGCCCGGCGATCGCTAATGTAATGCCAACATTTGGTGAAACTTAATCTTTTTGACATGCAAAAATGGGTGGAGCTTAACATGTAAGCACCAACTGCTCAGATTGACCATGTGCGATGCCATAGTAACGCAGCGGTGATTGACAGGAAATGTGCAGTTTCGCTGACAGACGGCGAAGAATACCCGACACCGAGTTCAAACGGATGAAAAAAAACATATTTCAGGTCAACATAATGTTGAAAATATACTTTAACATGATCAACCGTGCTATTTACTACGTAGATGAAAAGGTAATATTTCAAACGGTACCAAGATTTTGGGATCGGATGAACCGTAAGTTTGCTAGCGACCGCTGAATTGATTGATTTTGGACATGTCCTGAGTTGTAAATTTTTCGCTTGCATATCTATTTTTGGTATTGGGCATAACTGTTACTTAGATCACATCATTGTCCAAAATAGCATTCCTTATTGAATGCAATTCTTTGTGCTAATTGCTGGTACTTTACAACATATTCAAGGCACTATTTTCATTTTCTGTTTTAAAACTGGTTTGAACATAGTAAATACATATGAAGAGACACAATGAAAATGTATTGGTTGTTGACTGCCTTCATTCATTGCCAGGATGCAATGCTGTTTTGTGATGCCTGTGACAAGGGATATCACATGAACTGCCACAATCCACCAATTAAAGAAAAACCAACGGGTAACTAGATTTGTTGATGAAAGTTGGCTGAGATATGGAAGACTGTAGTCATTTTGCAAGTGGTGCTATGCCTCATAGTATGTAATGTTGTAAGTTAAAACGGTTAAATAACTGATGTAGTTCCACATGCAAAATTTTTTGTTCTCCTCGTTTCACTGTCTGTCAGGGGTGAGGCTAGCCTCGATTCCGATCCTTGAATTCTGTTTTTCTTCTCTTCTTTTCCCTCACTGATCTTGCACTGCTCTCCACCAACTGTCTCCATTCCCCTCTCTCTTTTGCTCTAGTTCTCCACTCCTCTCCCAATCCTTCAAAATCTCTTTATACAATCCTCCCGTCACCGTCAAAGTCTTCCTCGCTTCCTTTTCCCCTCCACTCTTCGGGCATCTGCTTTCAAAATGTTGATGACTAAATCAGAATGTGTAATCATTTTTGCTTGTCTACTTGAATGTCTGATGTCTTCAATCCTTGAAAACAAACTAAAAAATAGTGTTTACAAATGTGTAAGATACAATTGGATCTAAGCCTAAAAAGGTAGAAAGTGGCAAAGTCTGCTTGATTTTATCATAAAATCGTGTAAATATAAATAATCTATTCTATTGGTTTTGGTTGCTCATATATGTGTTAATTAACCACATTGTTTTTAATATATTTTTACCATTATGATCATTACCAACTTTGCCAATCAGTACATTTGTGAACTCCTGTTGACAGTTTCCAAGACCTGTGACAAACTTTATCGCAGTCAGGCATTCATGTGATTAACATAATTATCATTGACACCTTTAAATTTAGGTTCACTCTGCATGCAATGAAATCATTATATTTGTTCAAATCAATTAATTAACCACCGGCTAACAAAGTGTATTTATTATATTATGGTTTGGGCAGTCAAAATGTTAGAACAGATATGTGTGACCTACCATAACAAAGTGGGTATTATTTTGGAAAATTGGGAAATATTGTTTTGGATTCCACGCATTATAAGCTTTAAAATGACATCTCATTTGTAGAGAATTCTTGGGTAGTTTTTGACTTTTTGCCAGCAATGAAGACAAGTTTATAAGCTTTACAGTTATATCTCATTTGTAGAGAATTCTTGACTAGTTTTTGACTTATTGCTAGCAATGAAGGACAACTCTATAAGCTTTACAATTATGTCTCATTTGTAAAGAATTCTTGAGTAGTTTTTGCCTTATTGCTAGCAGTGAAGGACAACTCTATAAGCTTTACAATTATGTCTCATTTGTAGAGAATTCTTGAGTAGTTTTTGACTTATTGCTAGCAATGAAGGACAACTCTATAAGCTTTACAATTATGTCTAATTTGTAGAGAATTCTTGACTAGTTTTTTACTTATTGCTAGCAATGAAGGACAACTCTATAAGCTTTACAATTATGTCTCATTTGTAGAGAATTCTTGAGTAGTTTTTGACTTTTTGCCAGCAATGAAGACAAGTTTATAAGCTTTACAATTATGTCTCATTTGTAGAGAATTCTTGACTAGTTTTTGACTTATTGCTAGCAATGAAGGACAACTCTATAAGCTTTACAATTATGTCTCATTTGTAGAGAATTCTTGACTAGTTTTTGACTTATTGCTAGCAATGAAGACAACTTTAAAAAGGCAATGTTTTGAGAAAAATAGGTTTAGAAATGGGGCTGTGCTAAAAACCAATGACAGTAGCAACCATACAGTTAGTATTTCATTAGTTTGGGATGGAAAATATGAAATAATAAGGTATGCATTTCTGCTGAAATCACAAAATTGATGGGGGTATTAAGTCTATGTCTCGACATATTTGTTACTACATAATATGATTTTATGATAAAAACAATCAAGCTTTGTACGTTTAAGAGGATCTATGCAGTCGTTGATAAGCACCTGTGTGGATGCTCCAGGGAAGTGGGTGTGCAGTGTGTGTGAGGCTGAGCTGGGAACATCACCTGCAGACACTACGCAGGAACACCTGTCTACACCCATAGATAACAACACAGGTAAGTAACACTTGCGAACACACCTGTCTCATTCGGCTGGAGGCGTACTGCCTCTGGGGCAAAGTAAATGTTGTGCACACGACCATACTCTACACTGAGACGTTACACGACCATACTCTACACTGAGACGTTACATGTCATAACACCACGTCCTTGAAAACAAAGTTTCCTTGAAAACCAGCTGCAAGTACTTTGATTTTCAAGTTGTCCACAATTGACAATAATTTTCACACATTCCCAACATTGGTCGTTATACACATGTATATTGCGTGGATTGTGTCGGTGTCACACACAAGTGGTGACACAAGTGAACTTGGCACATACGGCCTAGGGAAAGTCAGTGAGAAACATATTTCCTCCAGATCAGGGAATTTTAATTGTTTTCAGTTTAATTTAATTGTGGAAGGTTAGAACAAGTCAGGAAATTTATGGCTTGTCAAATGCGAAGTGCATTCTCATAGCTATGGCCACCTTCTGAACATTAGTTTTGAGAAAAAGCTCCAAAGATTGAATCTGAATCTGGATAATTACTCATCAAAGTCCTACTAGGATATTGCACTGAGGGTTTATTTAAGAGTATCCTTGTCTAGAGTCTGTGAGTCCACAACATTCACCCCCTGGGTGGGATCTGTTACTTGCCCTGGCATAGACATTGGGTAGTAGGGACCAGTGACATAGTCTCTTCATAAAGACACAGGAGTGAATGAAATTGCTAAAGTTTAAAAACAATGATCGGTAGTAGGATTCAAACCCTGGTCCCCTTGACCAACATTCCAGCACTGTACCACTTGACCAAGATTAATTTTAAATGTTTATTTAAAGGGTGTGTTAGACAAGTGTGGCATGAACTGGATGGCTGCTGGGATGATGTTAAAACAAAAAATTTAGTTGTCGTAATTTTGGTAAGAGAAAATTGCATTTTGGTCAGGGTACATTACACATTTGTTTGGGAATGTGTTTAGAGATCTCGCTGAATGAAGCCTGTACCTTTTATATGCCGTGCCCTGTGCTACAGATGGTGGGGGTCCTTCATGTCTTCCGACTCCCAACGACTCTCCCATTCACTTTCCTGACGAACAGAAGGCAGAACCCACCAAGGACACACTCAGGTGAGAGTCAACTCATGTAGACTTGACAAGACTGCCACCCAGTATGAACCCAGGCTATGAGTGACAAGGAACCCATTCATTTGTAGTTGTCTGTGAGACTGAATGATCTACACTGTCATTAGCTCAGGTCTTGTTCGTTCAGAGGCCACCAATAGCAGATATATAAAATAAGTAATGTTTTTTAAACATTTGATCTTGGACGTTTTGTTGCTTTGTCAAACTGTAATTTTTGGCAGAATCTCTTCTAGAATATTTTATATCCCAGTAGGATCTTGTATTTGTTCTGACCTTTCCAAAGGCTTATGGGTTTGTTAAGGGAACAGTCATAGCCATAATGTATTCTTTTATTTTTTAACCCTGTCATGATTTTTAGCATGAATATTAGTCTAAGACCATCTGATTAGAAAAAGGGTTTTTGTTTCTAAATATGTACATATTTGCTACTAAAATGGTGGTTATCTTGAATTTTGAGGGCCAAATTGATAGAAACTATTGGAACAAAAGTTCAAGTGATAATTACATGCAACCCATTGTGTTATATCCCCAAGAGACAATCGCTGCACTGAAACATTCAATTCACTAACAAATATCTTGGCAACATTGAACGGTGGCGCCACCTGAAAGATAAGATAAAACTAAGATTGGTGTAAATTAAAAAAACGTGAAACCTTGATTTTTGCAAGGACGATCCTGAATGTATTTCTTGTGTGTGTTTCAGTTCTACTGTATTGAATGACACACTTCCATCAGCACTTCCCAAACTGGCGAAGACCCTGTCTGTCTCCATACCAGATGCATCAGACTGGACGATAGATAACGTCGTTGAGTTCTTCACTGATGTTGGCTTCACTGAGCAAGCAGAACAGTTCCGTGAGCAGGTTTGTTTTCACCTGTACAAACATGTATTTACCAAAGGAATTCTTTTTAGTTTGGTTAGAGCATCAGACTCCCAATTGAGACAGTGTTATCATTAGTGAAATCAGTATGCACCAATGTTTCAATCGAAAACTTTCAGTACGATCACATGCAATAATACCATCTGTTTTGAACATTTTGTGTTAATTTTGAATTTATCCAGCAGCTAATTGCAACAACTAGCTCACTGGGGAGGAAATGTTGACCAGGCAAATGCATGTGCAGGGAATTTAAAAGGTTTAATAAATGTGTTCTTATGTACAAGTGTGTAAATGGTCTAGCACTACAATATTTGTGTGATATGTTTACATCAAATAGTCATTCCTACAATACCAGAAATGCCTCTCAGCCGAAACCACCCAAAGCCAGAACTGCCTACAGTTTCAATGTGTCCGGTTTGAAATTATGGAATAAACTACCAATTGAAATTCAAAACATCCATTCTGTTCCAACCTTCAAAAAGACGCTACGCAAATATCTGCGTGCTCCACCACCATTTTAAATGTACTGTGTTTTTACCTGTTTCTTGTATGTTATGACTACTTTATCTTTTTTATTTATATTTCATGCATTCTATTTATTATTATTATTTATTGTAATCTCTTTTAACTTGTATCCTTTGTACATATATCAACACGTGTTGTATGATTGATGTAAATGGTGTATGAATGGCTCGGCCATCGAAAATAGTGAAACTAAGTATGTCACCGAGTGGAAAACAAATCAATCAAGATTTTCTTCTTGTCATTTGAAGTTGTGCAGGTTTGTTCACTCTGAATTGCCATAATATACCATGATTTTATTATGAAAGTGATAAGAAATTAGTCATTGAGCAATTGTTGTTTTTCACAAGGTTGACACGTACATTTTAAGTGTGATTATACCCAGTTTAGTTAAACTAGCAAAAAATACCCATACTCCCGAGGGGATCATCTGTTATTTCTGCATATATATATAAAAATATATATGTATTATTTTGTATTCTAAGCGCCTCCGAATGGATTTATGTAGATTTATGAATATACTATAGAAGTGTTCTTCTTATTATTATTTCATCAGCAGCTTTTTGATCGTCTGCATGGTTCAGTCATAATGCTGGCAGTCATGTCCTTAGTTCAATAACGTGTCGGAGAGTACTACATACACACATGGAACAGTGCAATGAAGTATTTGTCCTGGATGTTTCACAAAGATGACGCAATATTGAATTATTGATTGCTATGCATATTTTCTATGATTTACCAAGCAAGGTAAACCATCTACTAATTAGTTGGGGCAGTTTACGTAACCTTAGTTGGAATTATCACAGTTTGATTCATAATAGAAAGGGTAATAGTGGTGTGAATTTCAAAGATAAAATTTAATTGTTATGGATCCTTATATGGGGGTGATAGCAAACCCTTGACGATTTGACATCCGAGATGCAAAGCATCTAGGAGAAGTATAATAACAAATTTACACACATCCACTCACACACGCACGCACGCACACACACATGCACGCACAGACACACGCACACACACACATGCACGCACAGACACACACGCACATGCACGCACAGACACATACACATGCACACACACACACACATGCACGCACAGACACACACATGCGCACACACACACACATGCACGCACAGACACACACACACACACACATGCACGCACAGACACACACATACGCACACACATGCACGCACAGACACACACACACACACACATGCACGCACAGACACACACACACGCACACACATGCACGCACACACACACACACACACACACACACACACACACACACACACACACACACACACACACACACACACACACACACACACACACACACACACACACATCAATATTTATAGATCTGTGATGTAATTTTGCAGGAAATTGACGGCAAGTCACTGCTGTTGATGAAGAGAAGTGACGTACTAATGGGGCTGGCACTGCGACTGGGACCGGCACTCAAGATATATGCTCACGTAGAGAGACTACAAACAAGGGGTGACACCCTCCTGTGAGGTGAAATGTTGGCATCCTTTAGGAAGGTGTTGCTGCACACTAGTCAATACTGGACTCGGTGATTCATTGACATCGCTTCTGTTTATCTGAAGGTGTGACATCTGGGTGATTTTTGATGTTACAAAATATTGGATACTTTCGTAATATCAATGTCATTTAGCATTAATATCATTTGTTAAATGGTGCAAACTTCAATTTATGTTTTGACATACTTGGGCAATGAAGTTATTTAAGTTATGCAAGTTCGTATGGTAATATTGTTCATTATGATTGAGCAAAGTAAACCAGGTTATTATGATAGATAACGTGATGAAATCTGCAAAAGGCAGAACTGTTGAAGATTAATTACACGTCTGTTGAACCTGAGATTAGTTACTAATGAATTGTCATGGAGATGTTTTGATATCCGCTTCATGCTGCATAAACTAATTTGAACTAATTATTATTTTTACGATTAAACGTTAATGAATACAAATTTTCATTGCAAGTGAAATTTGTTTTGTAAAGATTACACTCCTTTAGGTCACAGTGGTAATACGCAACGAATAAGTTGGGTGCAAGATGGAGCAGGCAGCAGTTTATGAATTCAACATTTTCTGATTGAAGTGATTGACTAGGGTGCAAGTTGTTAACAAAAACTTTGATCAATGTTCACCTTGTGTTAAAGGCACAGTATGATCATTTTATTTGTAAAGTCATGTTATATAGATAATATGTTCTATCTGTTCTAACATCTTGCTGCCCAAGTGTCTTAATGAACCATCACTTTTTTAATTAGCCATTATCTGTTTATGAATATAAGTTGTTATTAATTATAGTTGTTAACATCTGTTGACAGTTTCCACTTTCCAGTACATGTAAAGAAGCTTGCTGAATATTCTTCAGGATAGTCCATTTCTATGCAAATGAGTTCTTTTAGACATATCCGGTAGGTGAATTGTTACCTTTTAGAGGCTTTCGTCGGTGTAGCACACCAACTTCTTCGGTACATTTGACGTATAACGTTATCGTACATGCGAGATAGTTGGTAATTCCCCTCCTCTGGGTGGACTGGTGTTCATGCATGAAAACAAGTTTCTTCATGGTCAGTCGTTCACAAGATGAATCATAAATTATGTTTCCTTCACATTCGGTGTACAAAATTTTTCCCCACACAAAACATAATTAAACATAACAAATTATAACAGTTAAACTATCTTAAATGTGATCATTAAAAAACACATTGGGGTCAAGGTTTTACATAAGCATGGTTTGTAGTATGTGACATGATTTTACAGTGAAACTGATCAAAAATGTGTACTTTTAAAAATTTGGTCATGTTCGTATCTGTAAATATACACATACATGTGTGTGAGAATGTTTGTTGGCCGTGTGTGGCACACTTGGTGCAATGCAGTCTTCTGCTTGCTGTGTATATAGTGTACATCTGTGTATATACAGGTCTGTCTATAGGAGATTCAATGAACTTTTGTTCTTATTGTCATTTACCTTGTCATCACAGATCACCCACTGTTAAGATTCTGTTATGATAGACAATAGGTATTCAAGACGTGTAACGTTGTTTATGGTGTATGTTTTCTATTGTTTACACCAGAGGATGAGATAAGCATCTGTGCAATAACTACATCAGTTGTTTGTCGGCAACCTAGTTACAGGTGATATACTGGAGTGTGTTGAAATGTTTGCTGAGATGATATGTAGAAAGGTGCTAGTGGTGACGGTGGTGGTAGAGGGGACAAACGACGCACATCACTACTGTGTTCTGAGGCAGGCTGTCGGGTGTACTATGATCTACCACATAAAGGCGAGTGTTCCCCCCACACCGTTACTGTTGCAACCCTGGGAATATACAGTTGGCACACATGTATTTTTGAAAATAACTAGAAAGAAATTGCAATAATGTGCTAAAACTGAATGTCATTTACGTACAACCTACTGTGTGATATGTGCTATTGGTGCACTGTTTTGTCTTGTTTGATAATTGTAATGTTTTAAGTAAGTAGTACAAGCATGTATGTAACGGGCTGCAAAATGTTATCAGTAACAATGTGTAATAAATACCAAGCATTGACGCATTGACATATAAACGAGAGTCATGAATCCTGCATGTAGGATCATTTATGTGATGTGATTTCATTTGTCAAGTTTTTTTTGTATAGAATATAATATGCAGCGTTACTGATAACATATATACACAGAGCTGCATTTTCCATCACCAAAGTAAAATATATAACACTGTTTCCACTTGGATGTCCACTGTGTATGGACATAATCTATTTATTGTACACCTTCTGACCAAGGAGGTCAAACAAACTGGCTGTTGGCGTTCTAGCTACAATGATCAAGTTATTACTTGTTATTCCTTGTAGTTATGTGATGAATAAACTGGTAAATATTTTGTCATTCCAAGCAGGGTTAGTTTTGTGGATTATGTTTACACGTATATTACAGAACTGGATTTGATACAAAGGAGTATACACTGACACTACTGTTCAAAACACTGACACAATCATTAAATTTGCTTAACAGCATGTAACAAGCTAGCCCATGTTTTAGACCATGTATGGAAGACAAAAATAAGAACAGTCTTCAAAATTGTCAATCTTCAGTGCCAGCGTCAAAAGTGTATTGTTGTACAGAGCGGATAACTGGACCTTCACAAAAACTGGAAAGAAAACTAGACGGGAGTTACACCAGATGGTTGAAGGAAGTGCCTGAATGTCCACTGAAGCAGTGTGCTTACAAATGAAAACTATGGGCTTTTAGGCAAACTCAAACAAGATATACTCATCATAATTTCTTGCAAAATGCAAATTACCATGTTTGAGTGGGCTTGATGATTTGAATGCGCAAACAACATACGTCACATTTGGCACATTATTTGACAAGAACATTACATTTACGTAGAATAAGTTTAAAAGAAATTGACAAGTCAATTTCGTTTGACCTTGACACATTTAATTTCCACAAGAGTGGATACATTTTCATGTTATACGTTGTCTGCTCTGTAGATATGCAAGTATGATTGAGCAGTTTCATCTGGCAACGCCTCGAGAATAAATGCATGTACATGGGCAAATAATTTGGCATAAGATACATTTTATTGACTTAAAATATAAACAGACTTCAGAAAATATACCAACCATTGAAAACAATATTATAAATATCACAGTCGAGTTGTAAAAGTAAATCTTTGAACTACAAAACAGGAAGTAGAAAGAACTATATACACAAGTAATATAAACTATAAGAAAATTCAGCAAGAGTAAATAGAATAATAAAGTATCACAATATGCTGTTTTTTTGCATTGTTTTTCCACAGTTGTGAATTTTCTTCTTGTATTTCTATTACTAATAAAGTGGCAGATTACATCTATTGACTGCTTGCAATGTGCAAGGTCTGGCTTGTATTGCACAGATGCGATAGTTCAATAGAGGAGTCATTTAACATGTTTCTTGCTTAGCGAATTGTCCGTGTCAATGGTGAACTGCATGACAGGGATGTCGTGTGTCGGCAGAAGATTGGAGGATCCGAGTCGAAACATTTCCACAGCATCAGCATTTCGTCGGCACCACACGAAGCTGCAAAGAAACACATTTATGAAAGCAAACTGTGACATCCCGTTTGTTAACATCGGTTTGTTGAATCGCGACGCCAAACTAGGGAGGTTGCTGTTGAAGATTTTTGCTAGACTTCAACACCTCTCTCTTCTCTCTCACCTCTCTCTCTCCCCTCCTCACTCTCCTTCTCCCCCCGCTCTCTCTCTGTACCGGTCGCGCTGTCATGGTATCTAAAGACGAGGTGGATGCTGTTGAAGATTGTTTTTCTTTATAGCAAGTTATGTAATAACACCAATGAAGTATAAATGACCAATGGGTCAATGAAGTATAAATGAAACTTATGCAGTAGCCATCACTTATAATGTCTTATAAGCTGAGTTTCTGGAATATTCAGTCTACACAAATATGCTCGGGTATTTTCGTGGGCCCTAGGCACGTGCCTATAGTGCCTATTGGTTAATCCGCCACTGATAGCATATAAAGGTAGGTTTGACGATAATGTTCTGAAAAAGGCTGACTAGTTGAAAGCTACCTCATAAGACTATTGCATTGTAACAACAATAATACAGACTAGTCAGTTAATAGAACGTTGCCGAACTAGAAATAGGTTTTACAGGTAATACCACTACTTACGCACCAACAGTTTTCCCGTCGGGGCTTATAGCCAGAAACAGCACGCGTCCGTCGTGGGCAGATAGGGTGGCGACTGGACGAAGTTGGGGGTAGCTCCACAGAGTGACGTCATGGCGCTCACAGCCGTGTCCAGTGACGATCTCTCGGTGACGAGATGACCACAACATACAGCAGATCTAAAGTGACCACAACGTGCAGCAGATCTAAAGTGACCACAACGTGCAGCATATCTAAAGTGACCACAACGTGCAACAGATCTAAAAACCGGCAGTAATTTTCAACACTGATTACAACTTATCTCAGTTTGATTGACATGTGATGGTGGCGGCGATTTGAAACAGTGGCCAACAGCGACCGACGCTGGCCCCGACAGGTGCAGACGGGTTGCCTTTCACCAAAGATCAAGTTAGAAAATTTATGTTATGTTAATCTTTAGGCTTGTGCGTTCACCTCTTGCGGTTTCTGACCTGCTAACTACTGTTTATAATATTTAAGTGATACGTTAGTTTTCTGACCTGCGAGTGTGTATTCACTTCGGCTAGTTTGCTGCCAGAGTTGATGTTCCAGATGCGTATGTAGCCGTCCCCCAGCCCGCCTCCCGTCGCCAGTACTGTCGACTGCCACGGACACCACGCCAGCGCCTACAGAGAAACACGCAGCACCATTTCATCATGGCAAGTCGGCTTGTTAGTCGCCCTAGCAGGAGACAAGCCCTCAGCAGATCCCGTAACCAGGAAAAATGCGTTGTTTTCGAAAGCGCTCAGTGTGTCTTTATGATGTGAGATGACAGGACGTGTAAAGAACATTTTGGTCAAGATGCCTCAACTATTAGTTTTGGCCGTGATTAATAGAGCACACGATCTTGGAAAGTGAACGAAGTGTAAGTGGAGATGCTTGTGACTACTGAACGTGTTAGGATGTGGACCGTTTGGGGAACGAAGAGACTGCTGAACAGTTGCATGAGACAGGGGTAAATCCCAGATGAGTGGCGTACGGGGATGTCGTTTCTCTGTGAACAAAAAAGGAGATGCCACGATCCTTGAAAACATATTCCACGATGTTGAACCATATGCTGAAGGTTTTAGGGACAATTTTGGATGGAGTGTGGAATTGGTGAAGAATAGCAGGGTTTTCCGAAGAAGAAAAAATACAACTGACGGGATATCAGCTTTAAAGCAACTAGTCTACGCGAAATTAGAAGGACAGGAGCATATGGCGGTGTGATTTAAAGATATGGCAAAAGCTTTTGACAAGGTTCAGCGAGAAAAATAGCAACAACAACGTTGGGGTAGATGGGGTCCCAGTGGATGAGGTGATGATGGTAGATGGGATCTATGGCGTAACGAAAGGCGGAGTGTGGTATTTTTTTGGAGGTGGGCGCAGATTTGAGCCGTAATCTCAGCTGCTGTCAGGCATGCCATCGGAAGACGTCGGGGGTAAATCATGCTGATGCGGAACTACTTCCCCAAGTGGAACTCCTTTGCGTCAGCGGGGGTGGGGACGGGGTGAGAGGGTGTACGCACCCATCGCACACCCAGCCTACGGGCCGGGTAGAGTATGTGAAAACATTTAAGTATAGATAGAAGTTCTAACTACGGGCCTACTTGAAGCAACAATCAGGTTGGCGAATAGATGTTTGTCAGTTGTGAAGATGTTTCTATAATGATTACAGATAGTAGTACATTTCCTACTTATTCTCTTATCTGATAGCATTCATTTGTTTCTGATACTGTTTTAAGATGGAGAAGAATAGGACACTAAAAACGAACCAGAGGAGGAACCCTGATGAGGAAACACAAGAGGGGGTTCAATCTAAAGTATGACTGTAACTGTGGCTAGAGAGACATATGTCTCTACAACCGCAATTACAGATCGTAGTACATCTCCTACTTAATAACTTGTTTGATATCATTAACTTATTCCTATTTCACATACTTTTTTGTTCTCAGATGGAGAATAAGAACATTGCTAAGAGGAACTAGAAGAGGAAGTCTGAAGAGGAAGAAGATGAGGTTCAAACAAAAGGTATGTCAGTAATTGCAGTTGTAGACTCTACAATTACTGCAATTACTGATTCTACTATATTTCCTACTTCGTATCTTGTTTGATAGCATTAATTTATTCCTTCTTTTGTGTCCAGGTGGATAAGACGAGGACCCTGGAGAGGATTCAGAATAGGACCCCTGATGAGGAAGCAGAAGAAGATGATCAAACTGTAGTTGTATCGATACGTGTCTCTACACCTGTAATAATTACAGATTCTAATACATTCCCTACTTCTTATCTTGTTTGGTCGCATTCACTTATTCCTTTTTTATTCAGATCGAGATGAAGGGGACCAAACAAAATCACCTTGTTAGTATTGGAGTTTTTCTTGGACGAGGGATTAGTTTTGGAGATTTCCCAACTAAAGGGAGGTAGTGTCATATGTAGTGACAAAAGAAATTACGTAATAATTGTTTTTCAAACACAACTACTTCCTCTAAACGAAACTCTTTCCGTCAGCGTGCGGTGTGTGGTTGCGGTGCATACGCACCCATTGCAACTGCCCCCTATCGTATAGTATTATTGCGAACAATGACCGCCGAAGGGGAGGGGCGGGTTTGTCGTGAAATTAATAATCCTTAGGTGTAATTTGTTTCATTTATCTTTCCATGTGAGCCACCGTTAGTGATTAGTGGTGGCATCAGGTGATGTCACAAGAAGGCTCTATAAAACGAGCATCTGCTGAAGCAACATTACAGCTGATTCGCCTGATTTATCTAACTTGTACGTCTTGTAAAATAAAGTGTTATAATAGGTCCACGTTACCAATGTGTTTGGAAATTCAGTAATATATCGGTTTAAACGCCGGACTATCAATTGAAGGGACTACAATTCGAATTCATTTGTTGCCCCTTCGAGACTTTGGCAATTTCATTCATCACACTTTGCCTGTGTCTTTTGGACGATACAACAAAACAGTTGGTCCCTTCTCCCTGGTATATATGCCGGGGTAAGTAAAATATCCAACAAGTGGAATCAAGGAATAATTGTGTAACCTGGTCTGAGAAGAAAAACTCTACAAGTAAATCAAGAGCGAGAGCGAGATAGAGAGGAAGAGGAGGAGGGTTGGGAGAGAGGAGATGGAGGGGGGAAGAGGGAGAGAAAGAGGGGGAGAGCGAGAGGCAGACAGACGACAGATGACCGACCGACCGACCGACCGACCGACCGACCGACCGACCGACCGACCGACCGACCGACCGACCGACCGACCGACAGACAGACAGACAGACAGACTCTCTCTTTCTCTCGCTCTCGCTCTTGATTCACTTGTAGAGTTTTTCTTCTCAGACCAGGTTACACAATTATTCCTTGATTCTCCTTGTTGGAAATGTTACTTACCCTGGCATAGATACTAGGGAGAAGGAACCAACTACATATATATATATATATACATTTGCATACATGTACATACATGCATGTATATATACATATATGTATATATACACATATATATATATATATACAGTGTATATGTATATATATATTTCTACAATATATATATATATATATGTATATATATATATATATATATATCTATAAATATATATATATATGTTATGCTATATGTTCGCATAAACAAGATTGCCAACTCAACTCACCTTGATGGACGCGTTGTGAGCCTGTATCTGTTGGTGCGTCGACTTCTGGCGAATGTTCCACACGTGCAGCTGGTGGTCAGTGCCGCCGCTGGCCAGGTAGTGACCATCTTGAGACACCTTGAGACCACACACGCCGCCGGTATGTCCGAACTTTATGAATGACATCATACCGGTTCGCTGGTCAATCTGTTGCACACAGCCACAGTTCTGTCCGCTGTCGACACACGACATGATCGGCGATTAAAGGTGTGTGTGCCTACAACCTCCGATTATTGTTACCGTAAAGTCATGTTCTATAGAATAAATTATATATATTATATTTAGACAGCAAACATGTATTTTAGACAAAAACAATGCAGCTACCTGAACACGTACCTGTACAGGGCGCTTTCATCGGGCGCCCACGCGAGTACGTCGACGCCTCCGCCGTGTGTACACGTATGGCGGGACTTCAGTTGCAGCAGCTGATCTTTGTCGACATCCCACAACTACGGAAAGACGTACGCATAGTTAACGACCATCGTTACGACACCCGAATGCACAACACCCGAATGCACAACACCCGCACACGCACACACGCACACACGCACACACGCACACACACACACACACACACGAACGCTCGCTCACACACACACACACACACACACACACACACACACACACACACACACACACACACACACACACACACACACACACACACACACACACACACACACACACACACACACACACACACACACACACACACACACACACACACACACCGAAACAGAGATGGTTGTGTTCTAAACTTCTTGTTAACAAACACTTTGTGATTTGAACTAATTTGCACACATGTTTCACACTTTGATGATGTTTAATGTGATGTAAACGTTGTTGGACAATCTTTTCAAGGCGACCATGAGGTGGTATAAAGGGTTCCAATGGTAAAGTCACCGTGCTCTCACCACTCGTACTTACGAGAATGTGGCCGTTTTCCAAGCCGAGAGCCAAGTGACTGCCGTTGGGTGCCCAGGCGAGGGAACACACGAGCGTGGACGAGTCCTCCGGGTTGAGCGGTACTAGGTGACACTTGCCCGAGTCGCTGTTCCAACTGTACACGAGGTTCCCCAGAGCCACTGCAATGTTGTTGGTGCAGCTCCAATCTAGCACGTTTGTATCTGAAACAGCGGCCGAGTTGGTGTTTCAACTAGAAAATTTGAAGAGGTTCTGTATACGAGGATAAATCGGCGGTGATGGCCAATAGCACAGAGGAACTACAGAAGTCGTTGCAAGAATGGATCGTCGTCTTATAGTCTGGTTTGTTAAGGCAATTTTTTGGCCGAATCGTTGCTTGCCGGACAAAAGCATGACAATTGGACCATATATATGTGTAACATTTCACGGCGAATCCGATTAGAGGGGCTCCACGTCAGATTTTGTGTCCTTGACCTTGAATTTCAAGGTGTACGAATGTGTGTGTATAATTATGCATGTATGTGGGCATGTATATATATATATATATTCCGTATGTGGGCATGTATATATATATATATATACATGCCCACATACGGAATATATATATTCCGTATATATATATATATATGACCTTGAATGTCAAGGTTAATTTTGTTTCCTCAAAAACATCCATGTTTTTTATATAATAATAACGGTAATGAAATCCATATTTTAGTACCATCGCTGTTTTTGTACGCATGCATGCCGGATCCAAATCTGATGTTGTGTTCTTAACCGTGAATGTCAAGGTTACATGTCAGTAACCTGGAAATGTCAAGGTCAAATGGCAATGATAGGGAAATTTGTATTCTTCAGCAGGGCGACTGTTTTGTGTATATATGCAAGCTAAGTTTATGTGCTGGTTTATTTTGTTTTACTTCAAGGCCTACTTCTAAATAGGTAAACGTAATTAATGGGACTTAGTAGTGTCTAGATGATCCTGTCGGCCACCTGCCGGACTCGAGACGAACGCGATACCAGACGCTATGAAACGTAAGTGCATAATTACACGTGTGGTTTGTGATTTGATCATATATCTACATTCAGATAACTGCTAAGATAGTCACTGTGTAATGATACATAAATGGCTACTACCAAAAGTACTCGCATTTGAATATATTTATATGACTTCGATCAAAATGTGAGAGATATTAGAGTGTCATGATGGAACGGCGACGATTTGAATGGGGTCAGACCAGCGTTATGTAAGACGGTTAAGGGAAATGTCTTACCCAGTCACAATGTATAATCAATAGATTCGTCTAATTATGCTAAATTAACAATATGCTATAATAGGTCTAACGTAAACTGCGCGTGCTCGATAACAGAAATCGACCTATTTCAATACTATTTTGTTTCAGATGGAAAGCACACACATTGACAAGACAAATAGCTGTTCTATCAACTGGAACCCATGCGTTGTCTGTCAGGAAGCATCTGAAGAAAAATTACGGTGTCCTCTGAGAATTCCAGATGGACAATACTCTGCGGAGAATGGTTACGAAACTTTTGTGACCAACATTATGGGGTTCCAAGATATTGGAAAGCTCCCAGTACATCTACCATGTCAATACTCTGTTGTATTGCTTCTGAATAAAGAAGGGAAGTGGCATCATACCTGTCGATACAAATTCAGCCACGCTAAACTCGAACGAGCAAGGAAGCGGAAAAGAACAACGGAAGCTGTCGGGGAAGACAGAAGACGCTCAAAACGAAAAAGAAAACCGAAGGTGGAGAAGAAGAAAGGCACGCAGCTGTCGAACATCAAGTCAGACGCATCACTGTTTGGCAAATTGTACATTGCAAACCAAGTCCGAGATGGCGACACCACTGTGTTTTTTTGCGCACGAAAACCAACCTTTCCCTCCCTCTCTATCACAATTTGGGGAAGTGAGGTTTGGTACAAAGTCGGACCTGCTGTCTTGTCTTGATGTTCCCAACCAGACCGAGGCGCCTCCATTTGTAGACGCAAAGGTTTTTAACGGTCCTATCCTAACTCACATGTTGACCCCCCACAGGCTGCGCAACGTTCCAGGAATACGCAGAGCAAGTGTTCGTACCATTCACCAAGAGGGAATTTGAATCGACGTCGAGGATGGACATTGTGTGGGATAAATGTGTCGATACCAGCTTGAAACTAACAGCCAGGGAGAATCGCGGAAGAGTGCGAGTTACAAGACAAGATTCCGAAGAAATGGCCAGAGTTCCGGGGGGACTAAAAAAACAAGGAGGATCTTTTCAAGTTTCTTGGAGAAGCAATCCAGACGGAGCAATGGCCAGAAGACAAAGTGGTGTGCGTGACAATTGGAGACAGTGTAGTTGCTCATGGGACAGTCATGGATTAACTGTGTTCCCACGAGGAGGCAGACACGCGAGTTGTGTACCACTCACTACATGCTCTTCAACAAGGGGCGAAGACAGTCGTGGTGCGCACTGTAGACACGGATATTGTCGTCATCTTTGTTGGATTATTCTTCTGTCTGAAAACGACTGTCGGTAACTTCCAAATGTGGGTGGCATTAGGGAGAGGGCGAAACTTCAGAAACGTACACGTTAATACCGTTTCTGACAGCCTAAGCGGAAGGCTAAGGGAATCCTCATGTTCCATGCCATAAGGGGCTATGATGTAGTTTCAGCGTTCCATGGCGTGGGGAAAAGGTCAGCTTGGAAGGCTTGATGTGAAGTTCCTGACGTGACAGAACTAGTTGCAACCATAGCGAGGTTACCGTTTGCCAAGTTAGACGTGGCTAGTCCAGACTTTAAATTTATGGAGAAGTTCGTCATCACAATGTATGACAAGTTAAGTGCAGCAACGTCTGTTAACGAGGCAAGACAAAAACTTTTCACAAAGAAAAACTGCGCCTTCGATCGTCTGCCACAAACAGAGGGTGCATTGCTGCAACACGTCAGGCGCAGCATCTACCAGGCAAGCATAATATGGTCTTTGAGTTGTGTGGCTCGGCCGGATGTGCCGTCCCCAAAGGACTTTGGGTGGACGTTCGAGGATGGGAGATGGTCTCCTCTCTGGTCAACGCTTCCTGAAGCAACCGAGGCGTGCCGGGAGCTATTGCGGTGTCGATGCAAAAGCGGAAAGCCTTGTGCAGCGCACTGCACGTGCTCTAAAGCTGGCCTGCCGTGCAGGGACCTTTGCACGTGTTCCTCTGTCAAGAAGTGACAGGTGATTAGCTGGCCTGCCATGCAGGGACCTTTGCACGTGTTCCTCTGTCAAGAAGTGACAGGTGATTAGCTGGCCTGCCGTGCAGGGACCTTTGCACGTGTTCCTCTGTCAAGAAGTGACAAGTGATTAGCTGGCCTGCCGTGCAGGGAGCTTTGCACGTGTTCCTCTGTCAAGAAGTGACACGTGATTAGCTGGCCTTTCGTGCACAGACTTTTGCACGTGTTCCTGTGTCGAGAAATGACAAATGATTATTGTTTGTTTGAGGCGAGGAAATAAAAAGTAAACACAATACTTACTTACATATTTACTAATATAGTATAGTCACGCACACCTGCGGAAATGTGTGTGTGTGTGTGTGTGTGTGCGTGTGTGTGTGTGTGTGTGTGTGTGTGTGTGTGTGTGTGTGTGTGTGTGTGTGTATGTGACCTTGACATTTAGGGTAAATAACATACATACATACACATATATAAACACATATACTTACATACACACATGCATGCATAAGTACACGCATATATTCATATAAACAAAAACAGCGATGTTTTTGTGAACAAAACATTTGACCTTAACATTCAAGGTCATGGACACACATACATGCACACATATATGCATACATGCTTGCATACATAATTACACTCATACATTCGTACATATATACACAACTAAATATGGTATTGAAAAAAGTTATATTTCACGCTCAGTAACATTTGACCTTGAACTTCAAGGTCAAGGACACACAATCCCATATGGAGCCCCCTCTAATCGGATTCGTCGTGAAATTTTACATAAATAGCAAATAACGATTTTTCCGGCAAATAACGATACTATCCCTTAGACACCCTACTATTACGGCAAAATGGCCGCCAGTCAAAGCTTGTAAAGACCGAAGTAATATGGACGGGTGAAAAGGGAATGGATCTGTGTGTAGAACTCGGTGGAAACATCAGTAAGCAAATACGTGAACAGCGTTGCGTAGATGGGCGGAGCAGTGCGTGTGGGTGGAGGAAGTAGCAAGGTGATGCAGAGGAGGGTGAAACAGGAGCGGCAACCAGAGGAGATGGGTGGAAGAAATAATGTGAAACAGAACGTTGACGCAACATATAGAGAACGGTGTGGGACATATATACCTGGTACCAGCTTCTGCTGGATGGTTTGGGAACACTGGCATTGACTGAGAAACAGGGGGAGAAGCTACAGGTAGCAGAGAACAACATGGTTCTGAGAGTGGAAGGGAGATTGGGGAATTAAGAAAATAGTACGGAATAAAGGAACACATGAAAATCAAGGTATTTTGGAGCAGACTGCGGAACAACGACGAGGATATACTGTCAAAGGGAGCACTAAACACAGAAGACCGCGATTGAAGAAGATTAAACACAGAATAAAGGTGGTGAAATATTGAGAGAATATTAAAGAGAAATATATCTAATTGGCAGAAGTGAACGGCAGAAGGTGTGAGAGAGTGGCAGAGGATCGCGATAGGGAGAGACGACCCGTTGAGAGGGTGTAACATACAAGTGAGGTGGCCCCTCGCATTTGACATATCATATGCGTGTCTGGCGTAATGGTCAACGGAATTTAAACCCTCAGATTGAGTCACCCACAGAAGTCGTCTCTGATGTCCGGCATGTCCAGCACGCGGTCCGGCGACTTGGGGATGTATCGCTTGTTCTTCGCCTTCTTCGGTGTGTTCAAGCTTAACTCATTGTACATTCGTTCAAGACTTCTCATGCGGCCTGGGGGTGGACCAACAACTTACGTCAGGGTAACATGTTGACAGTATTTGCTTGAACGTAGAAGGATGATGAAGTTCCTTTTGGCAAAGTCCGGAATTGATTTTGCTAATAGTTTCAATGGGCGCAGTTTTCCTCAAATGTATTTATTATTACTTTTGTTATAGTTATGTATAAGTAGTATCGTCTATATTCATGTCCTAAACAAAAACTTCTTTTGCCATATAGGCATATGTCATACATAGGATTTAAATAAATCTCCACACCGACACAGGAACCTGCCAATTAATTAAATCAGATCTGTCAGTTCACCTTTCGACGAGGTTTTCCCGACCGGCGAGAACGTCAAGATGTTGTCCTCCCTGGTCGCGCTGCAGCGATACGAGGCGGGCGACCCGGAACACTGCGGGGAATAGGCTCCGTCCGAGCAGGCTGTCTCGGCCGGGGACATTAGCTTGTAGTAGGCCGACTCGAAGTCCGAGTCGCGCCGGCTGGGGATGAACCGGTCAAGGGAACGTGTGGGGGACGCCGTGACGGAACAGGAACGACGCAGACGACAGATCTGGGAGATCCTAGTCGGCGTGTTGACACTCCTGTTACTGCAGCTATGACGCGTCGCGTTGTTGTTGTCGGCCATAGCGAGAGCGGCGGGAAAGCAGCGACAGAGACAACGTTGTCGCTGTGTGGGTGGCCGTGTTATGTCGTCCTATTGCCGCCTTCTGTGGCGCGGCGTATGTGCGCTCAGGTGTGCAAGTGTACACAAGCGTGACCATCAGCTGGACAAGTCCATTATTGTCAACAGCGGGGATGACACTCTGTTCATTCCAGTCACCCCAGAGGTGAGCAGTGATACTGCCTCCAGGGACAGTTCATATCAATTAATCTATACAATATATTTTATAATGCGCCAAATTTTGACTACCAAGGGTATTGTAAGTGCGTCTCATCTTAGGCGTCGAAGTCTCTTTCTCTGTTCATTCGCTTTCGTAGACCACCGGCCTCTGATCTGCCAATTCGCGACGTATTTCAGTAAACACAACGATATATAGTTATAATTTGTTTAGTTGCTTGTTTTTGATACGCTCGTCTGTTCTAGAGGTTTTTCTACTACCCGAGTGAATTGAGTAGTGAACCACTCTCCTCAAAGAGAGCACTTTGGGAAGTTTTAAAATATTAGAACACTGTGATGGTGATAGTTGCTTCCTTTTGTTTCTTGTTTTATAGATGTGTGTGAGTGCGTGCGTGCGTGCGTGCGTGCGTGCGTGCGTGCGTGCGTGCGTGCGTGTGCGTTCGTGCGTTCGTATGCGTTCGTGCGTGTTGTGATGGTGGTGGTGGTGGAGCTCAAAAATATATATGCCCTAACTATAAAAATAATACTGATACAATGTAAAACAACATATTGTATCATCGGCTTCATGTTCCAACATCGGCTGAAATTACGATATCATGATGTTTATACAAAGTACAAACATACCAATATCTTATTGGTGTGGATCAACGTGTTTAATTGTGTAGGAACTCGACAGTCAGTGTGTTATGCAAACATGAATGCCATGAGACTCTCGGAAGTCCGGTCTACGCATGCGTATGTAATCAGAAAGAAAGAGGGACAGATTAGATTGATATCATAGATACGAAACATGAATTACAGAACATTACATTCCTTCCCAATTAGAATAGAAAAGTATCGAGTAAAATGGACAATGCATTCATAACAAAGTTACGTATAGTTCTAAACGTATTCTGTAACTTGGCACATTAGTCTACAAGACTTGATTTGAGAGGTCGCCCATTGTCCACTTCTGTCGTCATGTGTTTGTCAGACTGTCGTGCAGTATGTACGTCGTTGTCAGCGTAAGCGTCATGTCAAATAATATATAATATATGTAATAACATATGCATATTTATATAGCGCCCATTTCAGCCTAAACTGCTTAAAGACGCTTTACAAATTCATTGAAGCAATACATTCAAATACATATTAAAAAAACCCAAAACATAAAAACTAGTATATATCTATATAAACAACTATGGAAAATTAAAACTAGAAGTCTAAGATATATCAAAAAAAGTTAATAAAGTTTATATAAATAAAGTAACTCTAAAATAATCACACACAGAACTATCTATGAACAAAGTGTTTTATAGAAAATGTCATAAATAATTAAAACTGTGCTAAAAAGCTTTGCAAAACAAGTAAGTCTTTAACTGTCTTTTGAATACACCCGTCGACGGTGTCTGGCGAATGGATAGGGGTATGTTGTTCCACAGTGTGGGTGCAGCCACAGAGAAGGCCCTGTCTCCCAGTTGGGTCTTTGACATGGGCACAGCCAGCAGCAGCCTGCTCTTAGACTGAAGTGATCTTCTCGGATTGTGTTGCACCAACATGTCTTCAATGTAGGATGGCCCTTCGGCGTGGATTGCCTTGTAGGTCAAATATCTCGCAGGCAGCCAATGTAGTGCACGAAGGACTGGCATGATGTGAGATCGTCTGCGGACACGGGAAACAATGCGCGCGGCTATGTTCTGTACTCGTTGTGACTTGGCCAGCTGCCATGCGGGGAGGCCATGCACTAATCCATTCAAGTAATCCAGTTTTGACGTGACGAACGCGTGGGTGGCTATCTGGGCCATACTCTCAGCCAGATATTTTCGGATCTTCCCGATGCTCCGGAGGTGGTAGTAAGTTGACCGACACACCGGGTTTACATGTGCCTGCAGTCCATAGTTTGAGTCAATAATTGCATCAATATTCCTCGCTTTCAATATTGCCGGGATAATGCTCTCCCCAATGGAGATGTCTGTCACGGCTGCCTTGGCGAGCTGCCCGTTAGTTTCAACCACAACAAACTCCGTTTTGCTGTCATTCAGTTTTAGGAAGTTGCAAGCCATCCAAATCCTGACCTCGGTGATGCACCTCGCGTCAAGCGCTGACTGGGAAGATGCTGGGTTAAAGGTGAGCAGCAGTTGGCTGTCATGTGCGTACAGGTGAAACTTAATGTTGAGTCGACGCATGATATCCCCCAGCGGTAGGGTGTAGACACAAAAAACAGTATAGGCCCCAGCACAGAGTCCTGTGATACCCCAAAGTCCAGACGCTGGCATTTGAATGATGCGACCTGGATGAGAACTGACTGCATTCTGTTGGTTAGGAACCATGAGAGGGCTGTCCCACAGATGCTCAGTCTAGTATGCAATATGGAGAGGAGCACTGAATGGTCCACTGTATCGAACGCTGCGGACATGTTGAGTAGCACTAGGAGAGCACATTTCTTGCTGTCCATGTACGGAGCACATCGTCACTGATCCGGATGAGCGCTGTTTCAGTAATGTGGCGTTTCTTGTAGGCTGACTGGAGAATCTCGTGTAAGTCGTGTTCAGACATGTAGGTGTTGAGTCGACCTGCCACTGCACGTTCTACCAGCTTGGAGATGAATGATAGATTCGACACTGGTCGGAAATTCTTCAGTAGCTCGTGATCAAGATTGTTCTTTTTAGCACAGGGGTCACCAAGGCCTCCTTCAAAGAGTCAGATACAATCCCCGATGTCATGGAACGTCACAAATTTCCTGATCTCAATTTCTGAGGCAGGGGTGAATTCTGACAAACTGCAGGTGATATTCTCATCAGGTGAAACCAGTTCATGTAAGTCCAGCTGGTGATCTCACACCTGTGACAAGTCATTGCGTGTCTTAGTGGTCTTGTGTGTGAAGAAGTCTGCAAATCTGTCCGCCATCTCGACAGGAGTGTCATGACTGGGGAGGATGCTCGGAGTGTTGCGATGCATCAGCCGATCAATGACCTTGAAGACACATTTGGGATCAGATTGCGTGTCAATCAAGCGTTCAGTGAAGTTTCTTGGCGTTGTCTGTCAGCCTGGCCAACTCACGCCGTTTATCTCTGTATATCTGCAGATGCACCACACGTCCGGTTTCCTGATACTTTCTCTCTGCTTTCCTGCGAACTCTCTTGGCCTCCAGGATATCTGCAGTATACCAAGCTGATTGTGGTCGTATAACCACACTGCGTTGTTGGACCGGAGCATGCGTGTCCAGGAGTGTTGCTAGGACACTGTTGTACTGGTCAACAACTTCACCTAGCGGTAGGTCAGGTACAGATGTCAAATCTAGCGTTGACTTTTGTATGTCTTTCTTGAATGTGCAGGCGTTAATATGTATGTATTTCTTGTATGTGATCACATTCTTCTTCAGTTCAGCTAAGGTTTATTCCCTAATAGGCAGAAGTGAACAGGAAAATAATTACATATATCAGACAAGGCACTGTTTTGCACGAAGACGTCAGCTACACTGTCCTCAGATGACTTGGTAATAATTAGGTCAAGTGTGTAACCACGTCAGTGTGTGACTGGTGTCAAATGCTGAGTCAAATTATAGGAATTTATAAGATCCAAGAAATTTGAAGCATCTTTATTGGTAGGATCGTCAACATGAAAGTTGAAATCGCCCACGATAAGTAATTGGCCACCGGTATGCACAGTTGTGTCTAGTACGTCACCGAACTCTTGCAAACATTATGCCGTTGATATAAGCTTTGGTGGAGGACGATATACGACGATTATCCTGTACTGTGTATTTTCCTTGGAAGACAACATAACCTCCATACACTCTAACGAGGTTTGTCTGTCTTCATCACTCAGTATCTGCCTGAGTCCTTGTACAGTATCTCAATGCCACCATATCCTGTTTGTCTGGGAACGTGGATTATGCTATAGCCAGGCGGACACAAGTCACCAATGATGGCCTGGTCCCTGTCCTCTAGTCTCGGTCACATCTCCGTCAGGAACAGCACATCGAGGACGTGGTCAATCGTATATTCCAAAAGTGCAGCGGTTTTGTTTTTGACGGAACGAACGTTAAGTAGGGCAGGAGATTGCTTCATGGAAACACACACAGTAGTGCTCTCTCCAGTCTGACACTTGCAGGGCACCAGGTTGATAGCGTTTGAACCAATCTGTTTATGGCTCTTTGAACGGGGACGATTACCATTTGAGAAGTCAATAAACACGAATCCCAAGTCAGAAATATCAGTGCGTTTATTCAGGTCGGGTCCTGGACATTTTCGGATAGGACGACCGCCTCGACGACTACGCAATTGCAGGATGCCCAAATCTTTAAGAGTAGTGAATACAACAATTCCGACAGTAGATGATCCACGTTTCATTGTCCACAAGTCTGCACTGCTGTATTGTTTTGCTGCAGGTTTCCGGACGACAATGGTTGTTGAAGTCAATGGCCGCACAAACACAATAGCAGACAATTGGGCGTTGGCTGTTCAAGTTGAAGCCGTGTCCGCATGCAATATTCAGAACCAGGAAACTCACAACGCATATCATAAGAGTTCACATCTGTTTTCACCAATTCTGGCACAGAAATGTATCCATTGTATGAACTTTATACTCACAAAGTGTTCTTTCAAAACTTAGCATCAATGTGCACTTAAAACAAACTACAAATAGCACGTAATCTGGGAGCTCGTTGGCAGCAGCTTGTACAGCGCCCTTAACAATGGAATACGTGAATGTGATAATCCTACAGGTGTGTTGGAAGTTGGCGGCGGCGGACTGGTCTTGCTGGCATGTTGGTGTGGGCCGGGGCAGGTGTATACACAGTTGGCGTAGGTGAAGATACCGTCGGCGCAGGTATAGACACAGTCGTGGGTGTGACAAGCTTCGAAGGGGTCCTCGGCTGCACGGGCGGAGTGACAGGGGATCTGGACTACGATGAAGGTTGCTGTTGGACGGGTTGGGCGTACCGTGAATGGGTTTGAGGTGAGAAGAGTTGCGAGTGATTTGCCTTTCACCACGCTGAGCAGTGATCGTGGTGCCATTACTGTGGGTGACGACATAAGGCAGAGGAGAATATGGAGTTGACAACTGATGTTCGTCTTCTTCTGCTTCATTAGGACGTAGTCACCTGGCCTTACATCTGATGGTCGTGTGTGTCGTTTGGCGTCGGCATATTTGGTCATCTTGCACTTGCTGATACGGTCATTTTTAGCAATGCGGCTGTGGACAGGTCTGGGTGTTTAGCTTGGGATGGGAGAACCGGGTAGACCAATTTTCATTTTGCGGCCGGTCAGGGCGTCAAAATGAGATATTTTGGTGGAGGCGTACGGGGTACCTTAATTGAGGCGAAGGAAAGTGGGAAGCTAGAACTTTCAGGCAACGTTGTCGGCGAGCGATGCACGGATTGTCTTTTTTAGTGTAGCCATGAAGCGCTCAGCCTCTCCGTTCTGTTCTGGCCTGAAGGGCGTAATCTTCTTGTGGTGGATCCCGAAACTGGACATGAACAGTGGCTGGGAGGAGAACCAAACCATCATGGACTGAGAGTTCTTCTCTGAAGCTGGTGATATCTCGGGGTCTTCCCACCGGCCAGTTTGGATTGCCTACACCAACGTCTCGAGTGTTTGGTCTTGCTTTGTGGCGTTTTTCGTTTCTTCAGTCGTCATTGACTTGGGTATAGCGTTCTTCGTGACATTTTATTATAAAGCATTTATAGAGCGCCTGGTGTCCAGATAACAAATCTGCTCAAAGGCGCTGACAATCGTAGAGTGTAAGTAAAATACATTAAATGACCTAAACATATTAAATAGAAATATTAAATAGAAAGGTATACGAATATGATTTAAAATTTAAAATGTCAGTTAGATAAACCTGAATAAAAATAAATATATATATTTACAAGTGTATATATTATACATAAATTAAATGAATTAGCCGTTTAAATACCTAAAATAAATAATGTGCTAAAATTAAATTAACTAAATACATATAATATGCTAATTAAAAAAAAATAATAACTGCAACCTAAGTACATAACCGAATGTCAACATTGTACAAATGTCACTGATGCGGACTGCAAAGTTCTTTGTAGGCCTGTCGAAATAAGTGTGTCTTTTAGAGTGATTTGAAAGTGGCAACGCAGTTTGCATGCCTGACTGCATGAGGCAGGGCATTACACAGGATCGGGCCAGCCACCGAGAAGGAACGACGGCCATACTGTTCAAGGTGATATCTCGGAACAGTCAGCAGACCTTGTTCGGCCGATCTAAGTGGTCGGCGTATAGGATGTCACGAGCGATGAAATGTACGCAGGGCCGAGGTGGTATGTCACCTATGCATCACCACCGTTATCGCGTCTTGGTGTAGGCTGGGGTGACGGCTGATGTAGTCGGCTGGATTCTGGTTATCTCTTCCTGCAGCGTAGACTAAGGCCATCTTGTAGGGCATGAGATGTAAGCGCCATCTTTCCATCCAGTCTGTAGTGGGGTTTTGGCTGTTCATGATTCCCAGTAGTGGCTTGTGATCGGTGATCACTATGAAGTGGGAGCCAAAGAGGTACAGGTGGAAGTGTTCTACTCCGTAGACAACTGCCGGGAGTTCTCTGTCGGTCTGGGAGCAAAGTTGTTCAGTGGCTATGAGTGCGCGAGAAATCACCTTCGCGTTCTGGGTCAAGATTGCTCCGAGACCAACATGACTTGCGACGACTAGGGCTGTGGTTTCTTATGTAGGATTGAAGTAGCCATGGCGAGTGTTCGCGTCAGAGATTGCTTCAGCTTGTCGGAGGCTTGCTGTTCTGTTTGCGACCATTTCCATGCGACGTCCTGTCTGTCGTCTAATTCTAGTTGATGGTACACGTTTGTCAAGTCTACCTTGAGATGAGTTGTTCCGGTCAGCAACGAGATCGTCAAATGTCGGCATTGGGTGTCTTTCTCTCCGTATGGCCTTGTTGGGTTCCATCATGTCGATTTTCACACCACCCGATTTCTTGGAGAAGCTTGTTTACGCCCCCGAAAATGCCCGAATAACCCGAAATACACATGTGTCACATTTGAATCGGTAATCGCAATGCTATTTTGTCAGCACCTTTGTTCACCAGTTGCAGCAAACACGTAGACAAATGTCAATAATCCCCAAAAAACTAGTTTTGTGTTGTTATGGTCGCGGTTGGTATGTCAGATACCAATGGTGAAAGGATGCGAGTGGACGTAGAATGAAGCGACTGGACCTCGACATCTGACAGGAGCTATAGTCCAGGACTTTTATGGTTGAACCTTGAACAAATTGCAACAGGAGCAATTTCAACTGTTTTGGTTACAAAACCAAAAACATATCAAAAGTCTACAGCGATGAAAATTGGGGAAGTTACTCAAAACTAGGAATCAACATTTCCCATATATACTCCCATGTTATATACCACTAGTACCTAAAACCGTGGCATTTACGCAGACAGCCAATACCCTACGGTAAATCTAGGCATGCTGTAACAAGCGCCATTCATGTTCGCATCATCAAGGCCCTCGTGATCAAATTTCCGTGTTAGATAGTCACAAACTACCTGACATGAACTGCCTATCGGTGATATGACTACTTGTAGTTTGACTATTGGAGACATGACCTATGATGCGTTAGTACTGGAGACATGACTACTAATGAAACGACTACTGGTCACATGATTAGTGGTGAAATGACTAGTGGGATGTTTTACTATTGGTGATATGACTACTGGATACATTATTACTGGTGAAATGACTATTTCTGAAATGACTACTGGACACACGCCTTCAGATGACGTGACTACTGGAGACTTGAGAACTGGTTACCGTACTACTTGTGACAATTATACCCGTGTCGTGATTAATGACTACTGACTAGTTATTTGGTACATAACTACTGGTGAAATTAATATTGGTAACTACATGTGACGTGAGTACTGGTGACATGACTACTAGTGATATGACTACTTGCAACATGACTACTGGACACATGACTACTGGTAACCAACATTAAAAATATCCAAGTAATAAGATACATTTTACAATACACCCCAATTTCATGTTTCGCTGCCATTGCATTCCCTGCTATCGTACTTGTTTCGAGTATTGGAAGTATGATCAATCTATCATTGTTTTGATGGATGGCACAATCCATCCACTAACTACACACACATATAAGAGACGAATGGGAGGAAAAGCTGATGTGGACGTTACGTTCACCAATCATAAGAGGATTACGGCAAATAAGAGTCTTCCTTGCAAACCAAAACAACAAGCACAATTTCATCAGTTTGTTGAGGGAATACTTGTAGCACAGGACGTCAAACAATACCTGTCCAGGGTGATACAGATCAGGTGATTTTGCAGACTGCAGTCAAGTCTGCAACGACGGTTAACGCTGTTCTGGTGGGGGTGACTCATATCTGATTGTCCTCCTCTGCGTTCATGCAGGCCCACATGCCCACAACTTGTTCACACATAGTGAGACAACCACAAAGAAGGACTGTGTGGGAAACATAGATACTGTAACGGACCAGCTGAGCAAACAGATGTGTAACAATATCATTCCACCCATGCTACATTAGGATGTAACACCACTTCTCGGCTACGCGGCCTTAGAAAAGAAGAAAATTGGCCCCTGCCAGCACCAGAGGCAAGCTGAACAGATTGGGACGCATTATGACGCTTCAACAGAGCATGTTGTAGCAGAAAGTGAGATGGTGCTTGTAAGCCTTTACAACGGAAACTGGAAGACGGTGTGAATTATTTGAGGCGCAGATGGTTTTGTGAGAAGGTGGCGGTCAAGAGTTCGCACAGTCACCCAAAGACATTTCTTCCCGATTTTCAGCAGCACGCTGTCACCGTATGCGGGTGTACCAGCAAGTGTAGGAGTGGATGTGTGTAAGCTACTTGAGACTAGTTGGTTGGGGATGAAAGACGAGCAAAGGTTACCTTCTTCCCGTCATGACAGACCTGTGTGTATCCAGCACCTGATGCCTCGTTGCACATAATCCGGTGTAACTGATCCATATATTGCACTTTGGAAAGGTGCACATGTCGCAAGAAAAACCTTGAGTGTTCCCTGCACGTAGATAATGCCGTGGCACAGGGTGCTCAAAGTAAATCTAGAGTTACGTCAGTGATGACATGAGGAGATGGACGATAAGTAGTCATAAGTAGTCGAAGGAAAGAAAAAAACTCAAACTAATCTTGGTAATATACTAGGGATTTTTATGTTTTATATTGTTATAATTTTAAGGTTGAATGATTTCATGACATTCAGACGCTGGTTCTAGTTTCAAAAAGACATTTAGTAAGAATTGTTGTATATGTACTATTAATGAGTACGCAATACATCGATTTTACATCAATAAAGTTTTTGTGTGGACCGCAGTGGCATTGGACTCTCAATCGAGAGAACTCTATTTCGAAACCTGTGCTGCCATATCGTACCTTGGGCAAGCTCGTTCACTCTACGTTGCTCCAGTTCAACTCAGCTATATGACTGCGTACATGGCTATAGATAATGATGGATAATTGTGTATACGAATACTCTTCGTGCATTAACTGCAGCGTGGTTGAATGCTTCCCAGAGAAGTCTCGATGGCATTCGATTGAACATGTCTGCCAGGGAATAAAGGATAAAGCGTTTTGAGCCAAACATACCGTTTGGGCTCTACAGATTCATATATACATGTGTTGACCTTACATCAGGGAAGTGTTCATTATAATTACTATGCGTTATGCTAAAATGCATTTGCCTTATGTTACGCATCCGCTCAATGCTCATGACAGTATCGTACTTAGATGGTAATGCAGATTATAATAATGTTATATTGGAGAGAATATGACAATTGTTCATCAATTAAGGTTATTAGCTAGATTCGTGTAGTTATATGTTGACCTTATATCAAGGTGTCGTTATAAATGTTATACACAATGTTCTCCTGTTAAATGAACTTCAGCTATGTTAGATGTACGATAGTTGCTCATGAGAGTAACATACTTATAATTATGCTAAAACGAATTGGACAGGTAACTGCAGCTAGCCGTGCATGTTTTGATACCAATAAGCATTTTCATTGTAAAACTAAGGCAATATTAAAATAGTTTAATGTCTATATATGTTGTTTTGTTCTCTGAATATAATATGTGCGTATTTGAGTTTTAAGAAACATTATATGCTCATTCTTTGTCCAGAAAGTAAAATCGTTACGAAATCGCACAGGAAAAAGCTACAGAGTTGCTCCAACATTTGCGTAATTTTGACAATATTCCCAAATTTTTACAGGCGTAGATTTTTGATATGTTATCTAGGATATATGTCTGCTATCGAAACTGCAAAAATTGCTTGTGTTGCAATTTGTTCCAACATGACCCTATTTTGGCCATAAAAATCCTGGACTAACAGACTGCCCACAAACGTAGCTTATTCATAGATAATGGAATTGCAATTACACGTTTTTACGGGTGTTCATCCGCCGTGCGGCGCCACTTGTGGGGTCAAGCACTCGTCGCGAGTGGTATGACAGGTGTGTAGGGACTTAATTGACTGGAGCAGTGCGTTTTTTTTATTTTCCATTGGGAATGGTGGTTGTAGTGGTGGTGGTGGATGGTGGTGGTGTGAGTGTATGTGTGTATGTGCGTGCGTCACTGTGTGTGTGTGTGTCGGCGCGGATGCGCGCGTGTCAGTGCGCATCGACACGCACACACGTACGTATACACATCCGCTTACACGGTATTTATAATTAATATAAGCGCAGGATGTACAGAGTATATAAACGTATATGCAATTTATTATTTTAAAATACAGCATTTACATACTTAGAACATTATGTTCACTTTCGTGCCATAGTGTTAGATGTATCTCGTACATGCTGTCTTCTACAGCACTGGGACACATAAAATACACAACTCTTAAAAATACTTAAATAAACCGTTCTGACACCAAAGTAAATGTGATTGTTGACGTCATCAAAGCCGGTAGAGCGCCACTGTTCAACATAAACGACATTAAGCGCCAACCGTTGGATACAACAGAATCACCTACAGCTGACTTCGTCACTGTTATCAAGACAGTCCTGCACTTTATCGCACACTTTGTGCGGATGTATACATTCAGTTCCGCTGCTCGTACTGCCACTGTGACACCGGAAGTAGCCGTTGGCGCAGCTTCCGTGACATTCGTTTTCATCACTACCGTCGACGCAGTCGCGAACGCCATCGCACACGCGAGCGACCACGATGCAATAACCTCGATTTGGCCACCGACTCATGGTTCCGGTTGCGCATGCGTGCATGCCAAGCGGACATGTATAGGTGCAGTTGGCTTCGTCTGAGCGATCGGAGCAGTCCGGTACACGATCACAGACGTGTAAGTGCGATATGCACGCGTCGCCGTCACTGGTAGCGTTCGCGCACTGGAACCGATGCGGAGGACACGTGATGTGTTTGCAGCCTTCCTCGTCGGAGTTGTCGCGGCAGTCCTGCCGGCCGTTGCAGCGTTCGCTCTCTAGGATGCAGAACCCGACGAAGGGGCGCCGGTGGATGTGACCGCTGCGACACAGGATCTGACCCGCCGGACAGTGGTACATGCATCCGGCCTCGTCGATCGCGTCCAGACAGTCTGGCTCACGATCACACACCCAACGCTTCGGGATGCACCTGTGACTTGGCATGGTGCGCATGCCCGTCTTGCACTCGAACTGGTCTGGTTTGCATGTCTGCACGCAATCGGCCTCGTCGCTACCGTCGCGGCAGTGCAGGACCCCGTCGCAACGATTGTGGTTGTACAGACAGAAGCCGCGCCCAGACCGTTGCAGAGTATCATTGGCACACTTGAAGTGCCCCGTCGGGCACGTGTAGTTACAGCCTCGCTCATCAGACTCGTCCGAACAGTCGTTGACGCGGTCGCAGCGGTGGGCCGTCGGCACGCACACGTCGTTGTCCGTCAGGTCGACGCCGTCAATACACCGGAACTCGTTCGCGTGGCACGTCGCGTTGCAGTCGCGCTCGTCACTTCCGTCCTTGCAGTCAAGGAACTTGTTGCACACGTCGTGATCGTCGATACAGAAGCCCTCGTACGGCCATTTGGCAATGATGCCCGTGCGGCACGCGGTCTGTCCCGGCGGGCAGGTGTAGGCGCAGTAGGCCTCGTCCGAGCCGTCTGTGCAGTCGACACGTCTGTTGCACCTGTAGCCGAGCGGCACGCACCGGTGTCTGCGGTTGTAGAGTTGCGAGCCGCTGACGCAGCGGAACTCGTTCTCTGCACACTTCATGTCGCAGTTGCGCATGATCTCGTCGGAGCCATCTACGCAGTGTTGGTGATGGTCGCACATGAGGTGTTTCCGCAGACAGAAGCCCCTGCCGCCGCTGCCGTCCTCGTTGTGAGAGAGGGTGCCGTTTTCGCACATGAAGTAGCCGGACGGACACATGTAACGACAGCCGAATTCGTCCGACGAGTCAGAACAATCCGGCACACGATCACACTGCAGAATTTTTTCAACGCATACGTCACGTCCCCCTGTGCCCGTCACGTGACACCGGAACTGTGTGGGAGTGCACCTCGTCGGACACACTCGCTCGTCGCTGTTGTCCGAGCAGTCTCTGACGCCGTCACATTGTCTCGCGGCGTCGATGCACCGCCCCGTGGCGCAGGCGAACTCCCCCGCCTCGCACGTGTAGTTGCAGTGTCGCTCGTCACTTCCGTCCAGGCAGTGTTCCGTTCGGTCGCAGCGGAGGATCTCGGAAAGGCAGGCGTTCTTCGACTGCACGTCGAGGTTGTCTGCACAGCGGAAGGTACCCGGGGGACACGCCGCCTGTTGGGGACAGTCGGCCTCGTCGCTCGTGTCCCGGCAGTCGAAGATACCGTCGCAGGCCTTTTGAGCTGAGAAACAATATCCGGTCGACGACGACACCAGCAGCCCGGTGAGACAGGCAGTCTTCCCGGGAGGACAGCGGTACTCGCACTGGTGCTCGTCGCTAGAGTCCGTGCAGTCGTCGATTCGGTCACACCGCTGTTCGACTGGGATGCAGTGATCACCGCCGTGCTTGTCCGTGCCGTTACGACACCGGAACTCACCCTTTGCGCATGCGTCGCACCCGTGCTCGTCTGAACCGTCGTAGCATTCGGTAACGCCGTTGCAGATTTCGTGGTCGAACACGCAATAGCCGGTGTGTGGGACTCGAGAGATGATGCCCGTCTTGCAGGCCGACTGGCCGCCAGGACACGTGTATGTACAGTTCAGTTCGTCACTTCCGTCGGCGCACTCGACGAGTCTGTTGCAGCGCGCAGTCGCGTCCACGCAGCCATCGTGCCCCGTACTGTTGGCACACCGGAACATGTCCGCTGCGCATGAGCTTTTGTTGCAATGTCGTTCGTCACTTCCGTCCGTGCAATCTTGGTAACCGTTGCAAACGTACTCCTAAAGGGAACAACGTTTTATTATCTATGTTCAAACTTAACTATTTCACTCGTAACACACACCGAATATATATATATATATATATATATATATATATATATACATATATATATATATATATATATATATACGCAGGCACGCAGGCACTCTGGCACGCATGTAAACAATAACGTACTTTAGACATTCACCGTCTTTGAATTATCAATTTCAACATACGTTCTTGAATTGCATAATTACTGAACTCATATTAATGACAGACAATTCTGAACTCTGGCGGTTGGTACCACATAGAATGAGGACATTCATATTTCAAGATGTATTATTGTATAGACCTGGTGTTCGACTTACCGGAGGTATGCACTGGTCGTAGTTGCGGAAGTCATAGCCATTCTCGCAGCGGAACTCGCCGGCCGGACACGGGCAGTTGTCCTCGTCCGAGAAGTCGTCGCAGTCGGCGTACCCGTCACACCGCTCCCCCGGCAGCGTGCAGCGGCTCGAAAGCATCGGGTCGCGGGCAGTCTCGCCGACACACCTGAAGCCTCCGTTGGAGCAGTGCGAGCCGCAGTGCACCTCGTCCACGCCGTCTACGCAGTCAGTGTAGCCGTCGCAGACCTCGTGAAGCTCGATGCAGGAGCTGCGCTTGTGTGGCAAGGTGAAGACGCCGCTCCTGCAGAAGAATTTATTTGGACATACGCCGAGCGCCGGCGGTGTCGTCGGCAGCGGGGACGGACCGGAAGTGGTGATTTTGAGGAGCGTTTTTTGGAGTTTTGTCGTTGTTGATGGTTTCATTGTCGTCTTTATGTTTGTGGTGTGGGAGACTGTTGTTGGTGTTGGTTTCGGTGATGTTGTCGTGCTCGCAGTCTGTGTAGACGTCGTCGTGACGGGTGTCGTTGGTAATGTTTCTCCTTCCGGCAAGAAGTACGTCGTAAGCTTGGCTGAAGAAAACAAAACACTGCTGTGATTCAGAAAGTAAGAATGTCCAGTCGTTAGTAATATGTAGCAAGGGTTTCCACACGTAGCTGTTTCGGTTCGCCGAGTATCCACAAGTAGCTGTTTCGTTTCGCCGAGTAATGGCACATATCGCCGTGATGTGTGAAAGGGTCCGGACAATCTAGGACCAACATTCAGGACACTTTATTCCGACTTGACCGTGTATATTCTCACAACAGTGAGATAATGCTCCAGGGTAGTAGCATAAAATTATAAGGAAGAATAAAAAATAAGAAGAAGACAACTAGATAAATTATGGTATTTTTAACTTAATACATTTTAATTCCTCAACATATTAGGTACAATGAAAGTTTTACCATAATCTATAAAGTACAATATTTTTCCCTGTTCCAATCTCTCATGTAGTAGACTGCATCAACCGTTGCGGATGAAGCACGTGTTTATAGCCCTACCTGGCAGGATGCCAATGGACGATTTCTGGATGACAAAATTGCGATATCGAACCCGAGTTGAATACTTCGGCACGGACTGCATGGCGGCCAAGAACACTGTGGTGACGTCATCGGCCGTGAACCTCGACGGTGCTACCACCAGCGGCGGCTTCACGGTCACAGTCTCATTGAGCTCCAGACGGAAGTGTACCTTCAAACGTGGACCCTCAGACGCCCTGAAAATGGTAATTCAGATTAAATCATGTAGAATTTTGCTTGCGCCAGCTCGACCCAGTTTTATGTTTCCATTTGTATGCAGCCAACTTAAAGTCGAATTGAATTGACACAGTTAGGAAGGTAGGGCCAACCCCAGCTGAATCAACTGTTGTGGGACTGACATTGGAGAATAAACGTACTAACGAACGCATTCACAGGCGGACGCGCAAGCATGCACACACACACACACACACACACACACACACACACACACACACACACACACACACACACACACACACACACACACACACACACACACACACACACACACACACACACACACACACACACGCGCGCGCGCGCGCACACGCACGCACACACACACACACGCACGCACGCACACACACACACACAAACATCAGCGGATTAGTCCAGCGGATGGGTGAAAAGATTGTGCTTTCTCGTATAAAAGCAAGACACTTGGCTCATCTGTTTTACTTACCAAGGGAAGCATTTTGAAGATTGGAGGCACTTCAGATTTTGCTGAATTAAAAATGGCCGCCAAATAAATTTCCTCGATATCTTAATAATGCTTTTTTTGCATCTAGGCATAGGTTTCAGGGTTCATAGATTTCAAATATTTTACTTTTGGATTTCTCAGACATGAACATCCGCCATGTTTAAAGATGGCGGTCGTTAATACAAATGTAACAATATCTTAAAAATTACGTCACCTAGAACCGTAACGTTTATATTATTAAATAGTTTAGTGGGTAACAATGTCAAAAAACTGTCGACCTTCGTTTTTAAAGATGGCGTATTTAAAGATTTTTAAAGATGGCGCCAGTCAAAGCCTATTATTTCCATATCTTAAGAACTACATAATATAGAGCCACAAAGTTTACGTCAAAATGTATATTTTTAGATAAGATGATTTCAAATATATTACTCTTGACCTTCGTTGACTTTCAGATATCCGCCATTTTGAAATATGCGCTATTTTTAAAGATGGCGCCCATCATAGCCTATTATTTCCATATCTCAAGAACTACATAACCTAGAGCCACACAGTTGATGTCAAAATGCATGGTTTTTAGATACGACGATTTCAAATATATTACTATTGACCTTCCTTGACTTTCAGATATCCTCCATTTTAAAACAAAGTCTGTTGTATGGCTTTGAAGGGCGCCATCTTTAAAAAATGGCGGATGTAGGCATGTCGACGAAGGTCGGAAATTACATTTTTGACATTGATATCCACCAAGCTATTCAATAACATAAACTTTACGGCTCTAGATGAAGTAGTTTTTAAGATATCGTTACATTGCAAATCCAAAGGTAAAATATTTTAAATCTATGAACCCTAAACCTATGCCTACACACACAAACTATAGATCTACGTGACACTGTTATTATGATATAGATAAAATGAATTTGGCGGCTATTTTTTTAAATGGCTGTCATTTTTGAACGCACCAAAATCTGAAGTGAATAAATGTGCGAAGTGCGTTGCTTTTATCCAAAACTGCATTTTTCTGACCTATCCGCTGGACTAGATGAATAGTGTGTGACACCTGTTGTACTTACGTAAGTTGTGTGACGCGACAGCCGCCGTAAATACCACTCAACTTGCTCTGTCTGTATAGATCATTTACCTGGAATGATACAATAAAAAAATTTTTGGGCATCAGTTGTATTCTATATACGTGTAAATAAAAGAAAAAATTACTCTGATTTGATTTTAACTAATGCAAGTTACAGCCTTTTTTGACGTCTTTCTTGTCAATGGAAACGTTTCGCTTAGACATTTGTTCTAGACGAAGGCAACCGTTTGCGTGGTGAACTTTCTCTGTATTATTTGGTTTTTGTACGACATCCTTCCGAGTTGATGTTTACACAGAGTTAACCATACTTGTACGTAAATAAACATTTCTTGTACTGTTTACCTGATGGATAGTTTGCGCTCAAGACATATAATCGGGTTGATGCATTCTTCACTCTGGTGAATCGATCAAAACAAATATACGCACACACTGTCCCATTTGCAATTAAATAAAACCTTGACTATGATTTCCACGTTCTGTCGCCGACACGCGAACATTACGATCTTTCGAAAATACGCACGCTCGCACGTTCGTCTTTTATGTATATCAGGAAAACAGGCTATTTCATGAATGATTGGAACAGACCAAGACAGAGCAGAGGCTGCGAAACATCTCGGCGGCATGAACGTGGGCAGACTGGAATGACGACGGGAAGACTACGAAAGATATGAGAAAGGCGAGGGATGACGACAAGCGACGGGAGAAGACTTGCAATAGGTGTAAGTGATAAGGACGGTGCAACAGTACAAGAACTAGTATCACACTTTAATAAAGGCAGCTACGAGAAAGAACAACATAAATCTCTTCGTATGTAGCTTGGTTAATTCGATTGGCTGAGTATTTTGACGTCGCACACGAACATCACTCGATATACGTCCAGAATATACGTCCACAAAAACAACGAAACCAAATAGTTAACTCACAGCTGTCGCGAAGACAGTCCGTAGACGCTCGTGGTCTTTCACAGGGTCCGATCTGTGGGGACCCATGTACGACGCGTATATTCCAGCAACGATGGTCGCGACGCAGTGAAATCTCTTGGACACTGCAAATGTGTAAATATGAATAACGTTTGCAATTTGAGAAAAAAGTTGATCAAAACAAAGAACACGATTATCTATAGACATAACAATAAACGTAATCGCATAAACGGAATAAATACTGTTTCTGTAGTCTAAAAATCAACATTGCAGAGTTCATAATAATGTAATTCACTGAGTGTGGATTACTGACTGCTGTGTCTGGATTAAGGATTGCTATGCGTGGATTAAGGACTGATGTATGTGGATTAACGATCATAATACATAGAAGTATTGTTGTATCGAACGTTCACCTTCGACACTGATCCTGGTCGGACTTGTTGTTGCCGAGGACATGACCGTGGTGAACGTACTCTCAATGGCGGTCGTCGCACCTGAAGTTTGTCCTGACAACGTCATCACTTCCGATATGACTGCCAATGACGTCATCTTTGGATGTATCTCTTTTGGGTGTTTGGAAAGCACTGCAAGCACATCACCAATTTACCAGTGATGTATAATATGTATGTATGCATGCATGGAAGTATGTATGCATGTATGCATGTATGCATGTATGCATGTATGCATGTATGCATGTATGCATGTATGCATGTATGCATGTATGCATGTATGCATGTATGCATGTATGCATGTATGCATGCATGCAAGCATGCATGTATGCATGTATATATGCATGCATATACGGATGTATGTATGTATATATGTATGTATGTGTATATGTATGTATGTATACACACACCATAGGCCTACCTGCGAATCGAAGAATGAGTGCTGTAGCGATGGCGAATAGCAACACCAACGCTATAACGGTTCCCATTATCAGCCGACGTCGAGTCGGTGATTTCTGTTTCCGGTCTCCATACAGGCGCAGGTCGTCTTCTTCCGATTCCGTCGTTTGTCGGTAAATTCTATCTCCAGTCGAAGACACGTCATCGTCAACTTCGTTCACCTGCGGACTGTATCCCGGATTTTGAAACGAGAATAACTGCAAGAAAATATAAGACATGATCAGCATTTCAGCATCTGGCGTGCAATTTCATACGTTCAGTTGCACATAAATAATATATATATTCACCGAGTTCCTTCGTTAGACGATGAATTATGTTCCCGATCGACCTATATGTTAATGTTCTTTCAATATTGCATACCGAAAACTGGAGGACAGGTCGCAAACTATATATGTCAAGAATGATTATATGATCACAACATAATAGCAAGGCTGATTTGCCTTTCACAAAAACAACACTCTACATACATAGGCCTACCTGACTTCAATAATAGTCCAACCCCATGTTGGTAAGCTTTGGTTTGTAGCATATATACCGCTATTTCTAATGTGAATGAGGATTATATTTTAATCTGGTTTACCTACAGATATTCAACCGGCAAAGCAGAATTGAGATATAATCTTTCTTCACAACAGAAGCAGTGGTTTTCTACTCACACCCAATATTTCCTAAATTGAGTTGGATTATTGTTGAAGTCAGGTCATCGGTTTAATGCAATCACGTAGGCGTATATAAAATGCAGTACATATCAATGTACACACGACGAGAACACCTATAAAAGGAGGTACAAAAGAACTTTGTGGTAGCACTGTATATTAAGTAGGAAGAATAACGTAGCGGCGAATGTTTTGTGTTCCAATATGGAGTGTCTGCTCAGCGGCGAAGCATGCTGCACCACAACACTGTATCAATGTCAACCGTGACTTGAGGTCGTTTCCGGGGGAAACAAGTTTTGCTAACTCACTGTGGTTGAAACGGTGATTTAGGGTTTATATTGTACCACTGGGGGTTTGTGTGTGGACGCCTGCCGAGCTGGAGTGACTGCGGCATATGGCGAGCATTAATCAAGTGGCTTGTTCAAAACAACGACGGCGAATGGCGTCTAAATAGTTTGTTGTGTCGTTCTGCAGGCCACGCCATACACTCTAATTTTAAAAAGACGGGCTTAAGAAGTTGATTTATGCTAATTTTAGTACTGCTTTTTAACTACACATGTTAACATTTCACCGTTGTAAAATTGTGTTCGAACATTTGTTGTTATTTAACATACAAATAATAGTTACTTATAGAATACTAGGTTCTGTGCTAATCGTTCTGTCTCGACATATTTTTTTGATAATCTCTCTCTCTATCAAAAACATATGTCGAGACAGAACGATTAGCACAGAACCTCGTATTCTATAGGTAACTATTATTTGTATATTAAATAACAATATATATATATATTTATATATATATATATATATATAATTCAACGTTCACGTGTTTTCATGTGTCCTGCTACACTAGTGTCAATCAATTATAAAGGCAGACATGTTTTGTTGTTGTTAGTTGGATTTATATTATATTGTTAGTTAATTGTATTATTGTTATAATTGTTATACAATTTGTGTTGTCCCTGACGTTATTATCATGATAATCACTGAAATTAATTATATGGATTATAATAGCTACGATAATTATCATCATTATGACTATTATCATTATTACAATATCTACCATTATTATTATTATTCAGTCGCGTGTTCGCCGTGACTGTGTTGACGTGGTTCGCGGCCACCCGTGCTCAGCCCACCGCGGAAGACGGTTTTTCGCTTCATACCAAACTAATAGCCCAGTTACAGTTATATTGTCACATTCCGCGTTCATCAAACTCTTATAGCGCACTAGATTTTGCATAGATGCTTAATGTCCACATTTGAAATGTAAACATCGCATCACTCACCTTACCTCACTACCTTAGCAAGACCGTAAAAGCGTCTGATACCCCAAACGCGCGGACTGCGAATTGTCAATTACCAACATGGCCAGTTTTTCCTAAACAAATCTATATCTTCATCTTTTCCACAATTAAGTTAACCTTTCATTCTTGGTTACTGAGCCACGGGAAATGACCAGGTCTTCTAACCTACCAAACCTATATTGATCCATTAACAAGACGTAACATGATCGTCAACCAAACTGACAATTTCCAGAATGCCGAAGGACAAAAAAGTCGTTTACCTTTTGAGATTATGTATTGCATCTGTATTTTTATGCATGCATAAATGCGTAAAGTTTTGTACGCCATATACAGAGTGATGGTAGAACGAGAAGATGAAGGCTGCGAATGGGATGGGAACTTTGTATGAAGACAGATTTGGGGGGATTAGAAAGTGGTGGCAAAAGAGAACGAAAGAGAGAAGGGGGCGTGACGGTGTTCAAGATACGGCATCGGCGAGAGGAGGAGATAAGCAAGGATAGAGGACCAGTAAATCGAGGCCAGCCTCACCTTGACTCCCGTGACTAAACTAAGAGCACTAAGTGTGGATGCGTCGGTAGAGCGACGAGTCTACTCATGAAGCAGCCTGTGGGCGATGGCGTCACCGGGTGTTACGTAAGTCGTAACTCGCAAGGCTGCGTAACTCGTTTCCCACACGTCCGCTGCATTGTATTACCGTCTTGACTTTTTCTTCGGTCCTTGTGCACACATCAAACCGCTCCCAGCAGACTCGCTACAGGGAGCGGATAAAGCGCCCCGGATTTAGATCTATGAAAACACTACAACTGCACTGCAATTGGCAACAATTTAAACGGATTTGTCACGGTCGATGATTCACTTCCGGTGTGACTCCTGGGGTGTATTTTGTATTTTAAACATAAATAATACAGTTTACTTACGCTTACTTTTCTTGCATGTCACAGAAGAGACCAACGCGATTTAGTACGTCTTCTGAAAGACGGATGTTGGATGAAGAAAATTGCCCACGTTTAGACAGACTAGTCGATTCACATGAACCCCGGTCTCCATTCTGTCACATATGGCAACTGCACCGCAACTTTTCGTATTCAATCAAAAACTAGGGCTTTTATTAAAAAAAAACAGCGTTGGCGTCGGAGTACGAGATAAAATCAGAAAAATCTACATATTTTGATGGTGTAGTAGGCCACTTAGGCGTACGATAACTTGAACATGTCTGTAATATATTTGAATTGATAACCAGTCGACATCAGCCACAGCAGCGAATGGAATAAATAAATCAAGAGGTAACTGATAGTATTTCGAAGATTGCATCATAAAAAATAGCAGGCATGCGACGAACGAACCAAAACACGAACCAAGAAACCAACAAAAACACGTTTGCTTTACAAAAAAGTGATTTTTAAAGAGAAACCCAAACATGTTTTGGTCCACACATATTTTGCAGGTATGTGGATAATTTTGTTGAAAACGCAGAACTTAAACTGCATTGACGGCGCCATTGTGATAAAAAAGCATGACGTCATGAATTCCTATACTCTTTCCAGTTCGCCGTTCATCGATCTAGGAACACCAGTCTATTTAGCGTAGCACATATATTTCGGCTAGCCGTTTGCTACGTTTTCAATAGTATTTTCTCAGCTGACTGTGCCACTTTCAGTAATAGGTGATGTTGATATAAATATAGTTACGTGTTTATACCCATAGCCGGTAACAAATACTCGGCAGTTAACGATTTTCACTGCCACATTTGCTGTGTCGCTGCAACTTGTGAAAATGTTAGGCCTGCATGGTGTACTGTATGGCATTATAACAGTTGTTCATGCACATAAATATGTAACTTGGCTTCTGGATCGAAGGGAATACGAGAAACAAATTGCCGTGCTTATGCTAAATATAAGCTCGGCGCTTATTAGTCAATCAACGAAGGCGTGTCCCACAATTTCAGCCGTCGGAAACTACACATTTTTCGTGATGACGTCATGCTATCCCTCCACGTACAAATGATTGGTCTGATCAAGGTTCTGATGTGCGTGATGACGTCATGCTATCCCTCCACGTACAAATGGTTGGTCTGATCAGGGCTCTGGTGTGCGTGGTGACATCATGCTATCTCTCCACGTACAAATGGTTGGTCTGATCAGGGCTCTGATGTGCGTGATGACATCATGCTATCCCTCCACGTACAAATGATTGGTCTGATCAGGGCTCTGATGTGCGTGACGACGTCATGCTATCCCTCCACGTACAAATGGTTGGTCTGATCAGGGCTCTGATGTGCGTGATGACGTCGTGCTATCCCTCCACGTACAAATGATTGGTCTGATCAGGGCTCTGATGTGCGTGATGACGTCGTGCTATCCCTCCACGTACAAATGATTGGTCTGATCAGGGCTCTGATGTGCGTGACGACGTCGTGCTATCCCTCCACGTACAAATGGTTGGTCTGATCAGGGTTCTGATGTGCGTGATGACATCATGCTATCCCTCCACGTACAAATGGTTGGTCTGATCAGGGCTCTGATGTGCGTGATGACATCATGCTATCCCTCCACGTACAAATGATTGGTCTGATCAGGGCTCTGATGTGCGTGACGACGTCATGCTATCCCTCCACGTACAAATGGTTGGTCTGATCAGGGCTCTGATGTGCGTGATGACGTCGTGCTATCCCTCCACGTACAAATGATTGGTCTGATCAGGGCTCTGATGTGCGTGATGACGTCGTGCTATCCCTCCACGTACAAATGATTGGTCTGATCAGGGCTCTGATGTGCGTGACGACGTCGTGCTATCCCTCCACGTACAAATGGTTGGTCTGATCAGGGTTCTGATGTGCGTGATGACATCATGCTATCCCTCCACGTACAAATGGTTGGTCTGATCAGGGCTCTGATGTGCGTGATGACGTCATGCTATCCCTCCACGTACAAATGGTTGGTCTGATCAGGGTTCTGATGTGCGTGATGACGTCGTGCTATCCCTCCACGTACAAATGGTTGGTCTGATCAGGGCTCTGATGTGCGTGACGACGTCGTGCTATCCCTCCACGTACAAATGGTTGGTCTGATCAAGGCTCTGATGAGCAGCATTGGTTAGATTTGGGGTTAAGATTAGATGAAGGTTAGAGTTACGGTTAGGTATTTTTGACCATATTTACACAAGCTGGTTGTTTACATGCGTCTGTGCGTCGAGGAGTAGCACGAAACGCGCTCCTCAGTATTCCGCAGAATATACAACTTGGAGAACACATCCAGGGTAACCCACAGGCGAGATACTGTTGTTTGTAGTAGCAAATGGCTAGTTCATATTAGTGGTTTAGGCCAAAACAAATGCCTTTTATTTCCTTTTAAACACCGGTGTTCAATCACATCAGCAACATTAGAGATGAAGACCGGTTTGCTGCAGAAATGCTAACTCTTAGTCCGCGTACGTATGTGCTGTGGGCTAACTATCGCTTAACCATTTAACACTTATAATGAACCATGTCTGTGTTGATACATATCTCGTGACAACGAAGACGGTGCTACTGCATCGAGCGTGAACTACGAGGCGACAACTCGAATGTAATTGCTGATGTTTATATGTAAGTCACGCTCGTGAATGTCAGCAGGGACGTAGGTGGTACAGGCACTAGAGCGTGTGAAGTGTTTAAGCCAGTGTCAGGGACACATGTAGCTTGCGTCTGCTTTCAACAATGCAGCGCCAACAGTCGCGTTTGTGATATAGAAATATGGTCTATTCCGAGAAATAGAAACAACTGAAATAAAACATAATCGGTTGCACCTGTGCCAATATCAATAAAATAATAAAGTATCAACATATATTTTCTTGTAGCCCTTTGTGGAAGGCAATTCAAACAAAGGAGGCGATATAAACAATATTTATAATAATTGATCCGACTCTCTTATTTAATTAGATCCAATTTGTAGAACACAGCTATACACATATGAAAACAAAATAGGATGATAGAAGATTAGGACCTCTGAAATGTCGATGGAAAGACAGTATCAAAAGAGTTCAGAAAAGACAGGGATAAAAAGCCGGAAGTGACAAGTATTACCAGAAGATTGTAATAAATGGAAAAGTATCTTCGTGAGGGCGGGAGAGTCCTGGTTATATGGCCTCTGCCCCGCAAGAGATCATGGCAGAGCGGGAGGGGACATTTTGTACAATACAACGCATTTCCGTAATGGCATAGGAACGGCATTCGCTATCTCGTATTTGCGTATTGCAGAACGCTGCCTTCTTGCGGTACAGGTCTACTTCCGGGTCATGACACCAGTACGCAGCAATCTTATTGGCAAGTTGCCGTCTTATAAATACTCTTATATCTTGCTTCTTATCACGCCATCGCCAGAGATACTGCCAAACTTGGCACTGTCCGTCTATTTCTGGTGAAGACTCTCCATATGATACTGGAATGTAAATAAAAACACAAACAGAAGACATAGGGGAATGTGCACTTTCTATATTTCTTTATTTGGCGTAAATACATGGTTTTCATAATTACATGTTAGGTTTTATCAGCATTTGTCTTTCTCTGAAAACATGGCTTTTTGTTTGGGTAATGACTGTTACGTTTATAATAATAATAATATTATTGACGTTACACGTTTTATGTTACCCGAATCTTGGAAGTTATGCAGCGTTTGTAACTACGCGAATTTTATTAGGGGAACGACGTGCAAAACGGTCCCCTTAAGCGTGATTTGTCATAAAGTTTATATTTTGTATTCTAAAACTGTTTCTCTACGGGATCATCTTCTCTACTTGTCTGACTACATTTGTGCTAAAATGTAGCGTATTTCTGTTAAGATGACTGTATCTACGGGGGTTTCAGAACACCACCCGATTTTTCACGCGCTAAAAAGGTGCGTCCAAAACAGGCCCCTTGCAAATCCACTTGTATTATTTAGTCATCATCAAACATTCCGCAAACATATTGTGCACACTCGGACCTTGAGCAATCGTGATGTGTCAAGCCGCACATTATTGACATGTTATCCTTTCTTCTCCGCATGCTGGGCTGTCGTATCTTCTGCTTTGATTGATTTTTGTCAGATTATGTTCATAAATCGAAACTGACATTTGTACGGACTGAGCATGGTGATGCATGTCTTTGGTCTGTTACTCGACTTTCGCTTCGTTGACTGGTCTCCTTTCAGTGTAGGTGATACACACGCCATGGGGTTTATTATCATGGTTTGGTGATCAATTCAACTTGTATATTACACTACTTAATAATAATTATGATATGTATCCATCCAGCTCATATTGACGCTACATAAAATGTATAAGTAATACTATTGTTTTGCTTAATAACTGTATTATATTATTATTTTATTGTATAACTAGGTAATACGGTACGCCCTAAGTATGAAAAATAATATAATATCATAATACATTACAAATGCAGGTATGTGTAATGTACCAACAGGTATGTGTAATGTACCAACAGGTATGTGTAATGTACCAACAGGTATGTGTAATGTACCAACAGGTATGTGTAATGTACCAACAGGTATGTGTAATGTACCAACAGCATATCGACGATAGCGGACCTATTTAGGATAGCGGGCCACAATGGGGCCCGTTTGCCCAGTGCCCCTAAATATGCAATTAGTCTCAAGCATTGGTCTAAATAAATTTGAGGAAACACGTCACAACTGCTGCGAACATATCAGTACGTGACGTTCATGTTATCCCGCGGTGGCAGCGACACGCTTCACTGCTCACATGGCGCCACGCATGGCGACGCCTTTAGAAAAAGGTGTCGTATCTACTGACGGCGCCACGAGTACCCGCACCCACGCAGGCTTCACGGGTATACCACAGTACACATCGGTCACTGAGACTAGCAATAAACGTGATCGATAAACGACTGTCACCATCATGGGCTGTGGTTGCGCAACCAGACTGTTGTCAATAAAAGAACAAGTTAGACATGTTGCGTGTGACGTATGTTTTCGAGAAGTTGTCATGGAGATACAAGTTGTGATGAAAAAGTAAACACGATACACGCTGGATTAGCTTCACATGTGTTCGTCGAGCACATCAAGCCGCCGTAAATCTCCACTCGGCCGGGCCAAGTAGTCCCGTACTGTTCATACTTGGCCTGACTGGGACACACGTTATAGACGCAGACCACTGGTCTAAACATTACGTACGCACATAATCGTGGACAATGACCCCCACCCTGCCCCCTAGCCTTCGCTATACATACAGCGTACGCAATCCGTTCCCCTGTCTGTGCATGCAACAAACGTTCAACAACGTTTGTGCCGGATTGTCAGACGAGAACACCGGAGTTCGAATCCACATACTGCATTTTCAAAACTTGTGCAATTTCGTTCAACCCACGTTGCCTGTGTGGTTTTAGAAGATGGCTAGAAGTAATGAGTTCCTTCTATCTGTGTGTCTATACCAGGGAAAATAAAAGACTCTTTACAAAGAAACAGCATTCTCTCTACTCAGTATGTTGTGAGATGTGGACGATGAAGAATGTAGTTTATCTAGAGTTAAAATAAAATTGTGTTTATGTACCCATCCAGTAGAACGTAACATCTGTATTGTGATTGTATCTCAAAATATCCTTTGTAAAAAAACGTATAGCTCCCTCTAAAGAGGGAATTCATATAAATAGTTTTTCTCCCGTCCTTCTGCATATCATATGCACCCACGCACGAGCGGACTCGCCCCAACGGGCGCACAGAAAGTATTCGCATTCCTTTGAGCTATGAAGTTTAATGAGCAATGAAAACATTCGCGACTTGGCCGTGTGCCTTGGCGTCCCGGAGCCGGGTAGAGCCTACCAGGTCCGGGTACCTGGCGCCCGCAGCGGTCAGCGTGAAGCCTTCCCGTAGGCCACACCATAAGGCCGTGATGTTATGAAAACAACGCCCATCTAAGCCGCCGACCAGTAGACTAGTCAACGATATAGACAAAGTCATGAAGGATGTGCCACCCGTGGCTTGACAGAAGTCTTGGCGATAGGCGATGTCACAAAGGATACCCCACCCACGGTTTGACAGAAATCACCACAGAGATGTTTTCACGTTTCTCGTGCATCTGTTCCATAACGTCAATGCACACGCTGTTTCGTCGCATTTATCATACGCGAAAATAGGTTTATTGTGGCACTGGTTCATGTTGAGAAAACCAACGCGTGTTGCCAATATAAATCTGCATTAGCTTTGTAGACACAGTTTTAATGACTAACTATGAATGACATATATATTTCATACGCTAATTTGTTGGGTTTAACAACTTTCCAAAGTAAGAAAGAAGCTGAAAAGCATTCTTTCTAATGAGGCACTAGCGCAACCTCCCTTCTTAGTAAACACGGATATCGAGCAACTAACACAATACGTGTACTACGGCTTTGCATTTTAAATAGAAACTTACCACGATGGAATTTTCAACAAAAAACACTTAAGGCCAGTTCAACAGAGAACCCGTGGTGATTACTAGCATAAATTATCAAGAAAAACTGCCTGAATATAATGTACCAAATACGTATGTTTTTCAGTAACCAGGGCAAATAACAAAACGCCACAATGTAGATTTGTGCGCCGAATTACGTGAACAACACAACGTCAATAACGTGGACCAATAACATATTTAAGACAGAAGTAAGTCACTCTCAAAATAAACGGCGTTGACCTCTACAAGCTGTTGTGACAGTCACAAGATGGCTGAATCTTGAACAAAAGCCTCAAAACTAAAACGTCTCCGTTACGTACGTGTGTGTGTGCATAGTGTAAGGATGCCTGTTTCACTTTTAGTGATGAAGGATGGTGTGGAATGTGAGAGGCCAATGGACAAGTTAACAACAACAACAACAACAACGACGACGACGACGACGACGACGACGACGACGACGACGACGACGACGACGACGACGACGACGACGACGACGACGACGACGACGACGACGACGACGACGACGACGACGACGACGACGACGACGACGACGACAACGACGACAACGACAACAATAATAATAATAAAAAAAAACGGCAACAACTAAATAATAAAATAATAATATTAACAACAAAATAACAACAACACAACAACACAACAACACAGACACCAACAACAACTATAACAACAACGCCAACACCACTAACAACAAAACGACGACAACGACAACAACAACCACAATAATCACAATAAGTCAATAACCACTAACAACAACAACTACAACAAAGACGACAAAACAACAACAACGGACCAGTGACTCATCCAACTTCCCGACGAGAAAGCAGAATAGTCCCAATGAACACGACGACTCACCTTCAATGGAATGAAGTGCTTCTTGGACGGTTGGGACGGTGCGTGTTGGTCTCCGTCAGTCAGCAAACTCTCATTCTCCACCGTCGAAGTGATGCCAACCGCATCGACGACACCTTCACTCGACCTCACCATAGTGACAACGAACTCATACGAGCGAACACCAACTGTATGTCCTCCGATGGCGACAGACCGGCTTTTATGGAAGCCTTCTGCGAGCGTCCACCGTGGCCGAGTGTCAAGGGCTTGTCAAGCGAGGAACGCCCAACGTGGACAAGGCAGTCTGCCTGTCGCCGCAGCTTCTAGTCGCTCCCTCGACCACGTGAACGTGTTTTCGCTGCTCGACTTAGGCAAACGTCAATCACGAGTCGCCTCTGCTAGCCACAGACACTCGAAATAAATGCTCGCGAATGCCTCACCGGACAGCGACAAAGACGGCGGGCGCACCACAGGACAAATAATGCGCCGGACACCCAGACCACTACCTGCGTTGTTGTCCACTCTCAATCGGACATACAGTTATTTATCCGAGATTTTCTTTCACGTTTTCGCTGCCCGCTCTCGACCTCTCACACGGTTGTTGTGTCACTTTAAATACCGCACGCAATACGACACATTGGTGGCCTACCGCGACTGATATCATTAACCGAATTTCACACTTAACATATTTTGGTTTGGAGAGTAATTGTTATAATTATTCTGTTGTGTTTGGTGCATGCACGAATGAGATTAATGTAAAACGCGTGCTGTAAGTTCTTTTGGCAACACACTGAAACAGAGTGCAAACTGACCAAGGAAGGCCCAAGTCAGTGGGAATCTCAGCACGGGGCAAGATAACCCGGGCAGTAAGTATTAGATGTCGGCTTCTGTTCCTTCCCGGGTCGTAATTTCACGCACCCTGGGCAGAGGGATTTATTGGGTTTCGGGAGAGCACGACATGCCGGCGGGTCGTAATGAGAATGTAAAGTCGACAGGTGTTTGAGCAGTCGTAGTCACCTTTATTTATCGGTCTTGCTGCTGTCAACTATTCACAGTACCACACCCTCCCCGGCTTGACTTTTTGTGAAGTATAGGGCAACTTATGACAGGGTAACCCAAAGAAATCTTGGTTAGTATTCTATGTGTGAGACTCAATATAGTTGCACGTTTCTTTAGAATTAGGAAAAATGAGATGTGCGTTGTGCTGTTGTGTGCGTTCCTTGTAAGAGTGGGTAATCCGATGATCCGAAAACGATCCCAAGTAGCCTTATAAACCGGTGTGCGTCAATCACACCAGTCTTTGATTTCTTTGTCAATCTGCTGTGAGGAAATACTTCAGCCGTTACAGTACGTGGATGAATTTGCAAATCTTCGGATTGTGACACGTCAGAATGATTGAGTTCGGAGATTTTAATGAGCATCACATGCAAACTATTAACGTTCCTGAATTGCTGTACACTACACAGGGGTCAGTTGCATCATCTGCACAGCGTTATATTATTTTGCGCAAGAACCTATATTATATATTTTTGTGACATAAATTGGTCCAAGTTTTCTGGATCTGCATGGTCGTTTGTGTGCCCGTGTATGCTCGTATGCGGTTGTGCGTATGTGGACGCGTGTGTGTGCGTGTGCGTGGGCGCGCGCATGCGTATGTGCATATGTGTGTGTGTGTGTGTGCGCGTGTGCGTGCGTGCGTGCGTGCATGTGTGTGTGTGCGTGTACGCGTGCATGCATATTCCTGCCTGCCTGCCTGCCTGCCTGCCTGCCTGCCTGCCTGCCTGCCTGCCTGCCTGCCTGCCTGCCTGCCTGCCTGCCTGCCTGCCTGCCTGCCTGCCTGCCTGCCTGCCTGCCTGACTGCGGATATACACACGTGGATAACAGCGTGTTTTTGGCTCGTGTCCGTATGTGTGGTAACTTTCACCCTAATGTGCCTTTCTATGAAAAAAATACAACGTCTTGTGTGAACACCCTGTACGAGGCAAGCCCCACTGCGCATGAGAAATTGCCCCGCTATGCACGTCTATTGTGCATTCACGTGAGGCCCCCACAACGACTTCTGCGGTGCGCATTCCCAATTATCGCACAAAACGCAAACAAACGCAACGAACTGGAAACAACACCACGTTGGCGTAGCTTCATACTTAGTATTTACCTGTGTACATTATTTGGATACCGACATTTCAATGTTTGAGATTTCCCTAAGTTAATCATTATGACCGAACATATATTCAATAGTAATCATTATGACAACCAAACCACACTTGCGGAGCGCAGTGGCGCAGTGTCTAGAGCACCGGACTCGCGGTCTAGATTTTCCGTGTTCGACTCCTCTTGCTGTCGTTTCAAACTTTGAGCAAGTTCGTTCACTCTACGTTGCTCCAGTTCACTCAGCTGTATGAACGAGTATCTGGCTATAGACAGTGGTGGATATTTGAGTACAAATCGTTTTCGCGCAGTAAATGCTGCATGGCTGAATGCTGCACAGAGAAGTCGAGATGGTTTTCGACTGAACAGGTCTCCCACGGAATAAAGTGTAAAGAGCGTTGACAAGTCCCAAAGACTAGATACCCCGCCACATAAAACGTATCTTTACTATTTTGTTCATAATACTAAAACATTATTAGCTGTAGAGTGAAGATAACTAAACGTCATATTACAATGGTAAACGTTTAACACAAACTACATATAGACATTAAACATTCGAAATAATTAAATATTATTACGCATAAAACCAGAACATTTGTAAGTGGAATTAATTATTGTAATTGAACTATATGTTGTAAAAATACTCTTGTTAATTATCATGTTCTGATACACTGTCTCTATTTTTAATTACAGGAAGTCCTTACCATGGCATTATTGTCATTATTTCAACAGTATAACCTTTATAATACACGCAGTAATATTTATTTGTTAGTATGCTATGTATATATATATATATATATATTTATATATAAAGTTTGATTGAATAGGCTATCAACCCGATACGTTTATATTTCTTTGATAGCCACCTTATTTGCTTTGCCTTTGTTTTGAATCATATTATCGTATATTGCGTGGATGAGGAAACACATTTGCATAACGCCTATGCAGGCCATACGTACTGGCTCTTCATTACACTGATGTTCAGATATTATATAAAATCAAATACGGTTAAAGACTGTCCGTTCATTCATTCGGTTCCAATGTGTAGACGATAGTTTGGATTTCGCATCACGTCTTTGATGCGCACCGCTGACTTGGGTGTACGCCAGCTGGCCGAGATCCAACAAGCAGCGACGACACCAAAATGGGTATCATAAACAAACCTCCGGGCTTGATTTACGTAACGCGGCGCCGGGTGCTAATGTCCGAGTGAAATTGCAGATGTACAAACAGAAACACTGCAGCGGTCTGACAAGTGGGCTTTGTATCGCGCTCTGTTTCATTCTACTTCATTTGCATGGGGGTGGGGTGGGGCTGAGTGGGGCTGAGTGGGGCTGTGTGGGGCTTGGTGGGACTGGGTGGGACTGGGTGGGGCTGGGTGGGCGGCGTGGGTCAACAACATACCCGCGACGGTATTTCAAAAAGCAGAAAACAACGAGAGCGTCAAATATGTGTGTGCACGTGTGCGTGTGCGTGTGCGTGTGCGTGTGCGTGTGCGTGTGCGTGTGCGTGAGCGTGAAAGTGCGTGTGCGTGTATGTGTATGTTTTTATGTTTGTGGGTATGCGTGTGTGAGTGCGTGCTTGCGTGCGTTTGCGTATTTGTGTGTGTGTGTGTGTGTGTGTATGTGTGTGTGCTTGCGTGCGTGGGTACGTGCGTGCGTATGTGTGTGTATACATTAAATTAAAGATCATCAGCAGGCCCTAAGCATACGGAAAGTTAACGTAAACCAGAATCTTTGATTCAATCACACGCATGAGTCACGCGGTCATCGATTCACTCACGCCACAGAACGTCTAACCCGCCGTCACGCTCTACTGGTTTAATGGCAGTGACCCAGCATTAGTTGGGTGATTGGGGAGGGGGGCGCTGGTCCATGGCTCACTACGGCATTAAAACATCCTAAATAACCTGCTGCGCCATTGCAGTTTAGCATGAAAAACTAATGGTGGGCAAAACTTGCCCGCCACCTGCCACACTGTGAGATCTTGGATAGGGGCCTACGTTACTGCACACATTCGCCATAAATATAGTATATAGTATACTATAAAAATAGGTACGTACGTGCGCACGCATTGTGCACAGGGAGTTTACGGTATAAAGGTTTAACAATACACCATTATTTTTTGTTTATTAATAATTGAAACTGCATGGCGGCGATAACAATGTATTTCAAATTTAACTCCATTTATGTTCGAAAATATGTGATTTCTTAATGTACAACAACATCAACAATTATATTTACGCTCGGTGTTTTTTTTTAAATTCTCCTCCCAAATTAGTTACTTAGTGAGAATAACAGTCGGACCGGGAAGTCATTTCGTGACCGCATCATTCATTAATTTATTTCGAACATAATTAACCAATAATGCAGTAAGAAATGTCCATGAAGGATGCTAACAAAACGATTCTCGTTTGTTGCACCGCTGCGCTCGGTGTCCTGGTGATTTAATTAAGCGCTGTAGAATTATAATTATTACTATCATTTTATTTGTGGCTTTGGCGGACATTAACTAAGGCAGAACGCGTGCACTGAGTTCAACCGCTATGATGACGTGTTTGGTATTCGGACACAAGCGAGTGAAATCTGCATTGCATGCGCGTGGAGCCTTCCGCGCACGGCTTTTCGGACGACAAAAACATGACCATCCAGAGCCCAGTCCGGAGGTCATCTTGATCCTTCGCGTAACAAAACAATTTTCTTGCGGATCTCTGCGTGTTTTGTTGGCCGCATTTCCTTGAGATTACCAAAGTCAAAGTCGGTCTAAATTCCCACCAAACCACGCATAGGTATACAACACTGTATGGGAAACGAATGAAACAGTTTACAAACACCAGTATTAAAACAAACATGGTGACATTGAAGCAATGACATTGCACAGGCATTAGGATGAGCCAAGATCTGCACCATACTAGTTTGATTCCGTTTATCACGTCAATGCGCATCCATTGACATGTATGGCTATAATTAGAGCTCGATAAGATAAGACATGTTTTATTTAGAGAACCGACTTTCTGGACACAAACACGTCACAAGGAATTACGCACGCAACCACTTCCTGTGGGCATTGAATACACAAACCATATATACAACGTAATAACACACACACGCACACGCACACGCACACGCACACGCACACGCACACGCACACGCACACGCACACGCACACGCACACGCACACGCACACGCACACGCACACGCACACGCACACGCACACGCACACGCACACGCACACGCACACGCACACGCGCACGCGCACGCGCACGCGCACGCGCACGCGCACGCGCACGCGCACGCGCACGCGCACACGCGCACGCACACACACACACGCACACACAGGCGCGCGCACACACACACACATACGCACACGCACGCGCACGCGCACGCACACACGCACACACGCACACACGCACACACGCACACACGCACACACGCACACACGCACACACGCACACACGCACACACGCACACACGCACACACGCACACACGCACACACGCACACACGCGCACACATATACGCACACACATACGCGCACACATACGCGTACACATATACACACACATATATATATAAATGTGCGCGCACATATACGCACACGCACACATACACGCACACGCACACACACACACACACACACACACACACACACACACACACACACACACACACACACACACACACACACACACACACACACACACACACACACACACACACACACACACGCACACACACACACTCACACACAAACACACACACACACCACATATAAATGTGCGTGTGCGTGCGTGCGTGCATGCGTGCGTGCGTGCGTGTGTACTAGTGTATATACATACTTTAGCCCTAACACAAAAAACGGTGATCATTGTTGCGTAATAGTCAACTAACAACCCACCCGAGGGAGACACTGGTCAACCGATTTGCATCGAGTGACGTCTTCAAACAATACTATGTTTTACATTACTACATTGATACCTCGCCATTAAGGTCACCATCGGGACTGGATAAAGGTGACATGAGTAGCGAGGTGACCGTATTTGCGGGATTAATTTCGTAAGCTTTATTGTTACCTTTATTGTTACCTTAAAAAGTAAAAAGGTAAGTGACCATAAAAAGGTAAGTTCTTATATAGCACAGTGTCTAGTCCCCAGGACTGCTCAAATCAGGTCACGCTTTACTCCCTGGCATACCTGTACAACTGAACACCATCTCGGCTTCTCTGGGGACCATTCAGCCACGCTGCAATTAATGCGCGAAGACTGTTCGTACAGAAATGTCCACCACTATCTGTAGCCAGGCACTCATTCATACAGCTGAGTGAACTGGAGCAACATAGAGAGGACCAACTTGCCCAAGGTTCGACGCCGTAGCATAGGATTCGAATCCGGGTTCTCTCGGTCGGGAGTGCGAAGCTCTAAGCACTGCACTGCTGCGCACCAAAGAGAGGTTCGATCGTATTATTCTCAGTCACAATAACTAATTCCTACCTTTCAACTGTGTCTATCTGTCGACGTCGGTTGCAAGATAACCGCAGCATAGCTGGTGTGGGATGGGGTCACAATTATGGCGTGGTAGTGGTATAGTCACCTCTAAAAAACGACGGTATATACTGCAATACAGACATTTGTGAAACAACGATAGAAGGTCTCTTTAGTTTCATTTTATGCATTTTGTATCCACTTGTTAGAAAAAATGCAAACGTATAAACATATTGCTTAAACAAAATTTTATTATCGAATCGTTAAATAATTGTATAAACGCGTAGCAAACTGCCATGCATTTTACCATGTCCATGGTTCAGTGACTAGGTAAGTTTAGTCATAACGTTATTGTGAATAAATCGTTCATAATTTCACTTAGGAGTTTTACCCACTGTAAACTATTAGGAGACTTGAAGCAGAACTCACTCAGGTTAACGGAGGAAATATAACGTTTTTACGACCCCCTTCAAAAACGAACCATCCCTTGAACCCACACCTATGCCCTCAGCCTACCCCCGTTTTCCCGCTAAACCAGATGCACAGCAGTCAATAATTACTTTCAGCTGTTCAGTGAAATTTGCACACAATTAAAACTTGTAAATATGATACATGTTTGGGGGGGGGGGGGTTCAGATTAATCCCACTTTTACGAACTACCTCAGAAAACGAACCTCCCTGTAGGAACCCTCATACACACCTCCGTTTTCCCGCTAAACCAGCTGCATAGTAATCCGTAATTACTTTTAGTTGTTCAACGAAATTTGAACAGAATTAAAACCTGCAGATACGTTCACTTTTTGGGTGGGGGGCATTATCCCATATAAGTACTTCACTCCTAGGCCTGGTAACAGCAGTGTTGTGCAAGCAGACGCCTGAACTTGCAGAAGCAATCGCCGTGTACAAAGGTGATCTGTCATCTCCGAGTGTGCTACCAAAAGAGTTGCATCGATGGGAGCAGCGTCATGGCGGCAAAGAGCCAAACGACTGCCCAAACAGCTGTGCAAAGGCAACCAAGGAATGGCCTGTGCAATCCCCGTAACGTCGTGCGAATGCGAAAGACGTGTCCGCGCTATAAGACGTCGGAAAACGTTCATGCTGCGGGCCAGTGTGGGCCAAGATCGAACGTCTCTCTACGCACTCACGCACATCCACTATGATTTTCCTGCTGATGTCAATGAAACGGTGAATCATTTTGCAGACCGTTTCCCAAGGAAACTGCTACTAAAGAGTCTCCTGTATGAAAGCTAATTTGCCACCGAGGCAGCTGAACACTTTCGAGTCAATCAATGTGAATGTGTCATGCCCAAGACCATCTGTCTTCACTAAGTACCCCTTCTCCTGCACATTAATTGTGATATCCCTACTGATTTCAATCAAAAGCAATCATTTTCCCATATGATGCCATTAAAGAACCTCTTGAATGTAATTACAATTGCTGTTGTTATTTTTGCATATGTAGCAGTAGGTTTGCCGTTTATTTGTGACTTCACTCACATCAATATTGGTCGTGAAGTCGAGTATATAATACCTTGGTCTGCTTAAAAACATCGGTCTGCCTAGCGCGGCGCTATATACGTATCTGGTCAGCGTATGCTGTCGTTCGGAATATATATAAAACTTGGTTACGGGCCTGCACTAAATGCAGCGCCGGTATATAGGCACCTAGTGACAACATGTTCAGAGGTGATGGTTAATATAGTGTTTAACATTAAATCCCCTACACAAAGTTTTGAATGGAAGGGCGACCTTTAGATGTATCCCTGTTCTTAATGACTCGCGTACTCGCATATGTTAAACAAATTAAATGGTATTTTTTAGAAAAAAGTAAATTCCACCGGAATCGTACATAACGGTGGCAGACTCGCGGAGTAGCACACACAATCCGATGGCGATTATTTTGGCTACTCCGACAACACTTTTATATTTATTTCACAAGCCCAATAATTTTAGCTAATGGAAAGTTGTGGACTATATTCTGTATGCACTGTCGCCGGATAGCCTTCGCGCCTAAATTCTTGGGTACATTTTATAATGTCAAAGGGTACCGCGAAACCGCGTAGGCCTATCTTTTGGAGGTCGAAATTTAATTAAATGGCCTGCAACTGTTTTGAAAATGTCACTTCCATGCACTTAATGACCGAGTTGTAATGTGAATATAATTAATTACGTCGTGGCTGCACACGTCCAATTACAAAGTCATAATTGAACCTCTTATTTGCATACCGTACACGGCATGCGTGTGTAATAATCTAATCATGTTCGAGCTACCGCGTGCGTGCGTGCGTGCGTGAGCGCGCCTATGTGTGTGTGTGTGTGTGCGTGCGTGCGTGCGTGCACGTGTGTTATTTATCCATGACCCTTCGTACGAAAGGTACAGTAACGCATTTAGTTTTTTCTCGAAATTCCCTGTTGGTTAAGGGTTCTTACCCGTATTAGGTTCACAGATGGGCGTAAATCGATGATTCATAATCTTATGCATACTTTTCTGCGACTGTTCCGAGGTGGCAAGGACCGCCGTTCAGTTGGGAACGTTAACAACTGCGTAACTTTCGTTAATGCGAAAAACGTTTCAAATTTACGTCATAACAAACGTCATTTAGGAGTACATCGGGAAACCTTCTTCTGTGTTTGAGTGTAGACTGTGTATTTCATCATCCGGTGGATGGGCATTTTGGTAGCGTTGGCTAACCGGGCGTCATAACCTTCCGTTTTACACAGGCGTAGAGGTTGATGTCCCATTTCTAGTTGTATTTACCTCTTGCGGGTACCACTGTTGCCGCCTAGCGGATGACAAAAAGTGGTTAGTCGTCAACGCCCAGTTTGAGGTCACTTCATGTTACTGTGAGCGTTTGCAGTTACTTTATTCGTTCTTTCCATGTGGACATTACCACAGCAGAACATCAATATTAAAGACTAAACGAAATTAACCTTTTTAATTCCTAATCTGAATGAAATAATACACTAAAATATTCATCTAATTTTTACCCCCCTCCGTCACCCTGTTCTGGGCCCCTTTTGGTCGCGCTTTTCTGTACATTTTTTGCACAGTTTGTTGCGACATCTAGCAGTCGTTGTGACGTCATCACTCGTGACACAGCTAGGATTTAGCATGGGGCGCATCTATGCCGGTTGGTGTTTCAGGCCGCATCTAAAATGGCAATCGCGGAATTTAATATTTTATATCACCGTAAAGATGATAATCTTACCTATAAATGTGTCGCTGGATGCACCCAGGAATTTGTTTACTTCTTGAGTTATTGCGAATGCGCAAACTTGCAATGTAACTTAATATCTTTTGATAGCACAGTAAATATAATAATCTTATCGACAAGTTTGTCGCTGGATATACACAAGCTATGTTTTTAGTTTTTTAGTTATTGCCGTTTGAATATTGCGAGTTAATCATGCAATGTATACGCGGCAGCGGATATAACATTGGCGATGTTCAAACAGCAATTATTCAAACAATTTACACCATTCCTGTGTACATTTACGGTGATATTAAAATATATTTAATTCAGCGATTGCAATTTCATGTACAGTTTGAAACAACATGACGCACCGCCACTCGCCGTGCTAAAGAATAGGGCGCGCTCAGCGGCCGTGCCTGTGGTGACGTCAGCAACATCTGACGGGCTGTGACACGCAAATGACCACGTTTGCGCGGGCGTAGTGACACGATTTCGCAATGAACAAGCTTCATATTTGGTACATTACTTAACAAAAGTATTGAGTTTATGTATACGAAGTTTCAAAGACATTTACAAATTCATTTCACTTAGTCTTTAAGGTCAGCATCCTCCAGAATATTTATTTAAATTAATGTAATATGTATGTCTATATTTCATTTTTAATAGAGCATTCAAATGTTACATAAAAATCACTGGTGCATTAACAGAATCTGTAACTTATTACGTTAACGTCGGAGCTTTGTATGCGTTCACTTTCCTATTTCCATGTTGGGTTGCATCCTTGGACCATTGGTCTCTGCTCTTCAAACTGGCGATGCATTTTAGAAAACACGATTGTTATTTTATATTTATATACGTGTTATGAATTGCTATGCTTTCCTGAAGTGCGTTTCTCATACCTATGTCAATATAATTACGTGTTAGTCTTCAAATGACGTCACCGAAATGGTGATAATTTATGGCCCTGGTCTGTTGCTCCATGGGCTAATCGATTATAAATCGAACAGGTTTAGAACATGTCAACAAAAAGACCGCTGCTTAAATGGCGGACCCTGACATAGGCCTACAAACAGCAAAATCTCTATTTCTTGCTAACACACACTTTTTTGGCAGACCTTCGTCAATGGAGACATAATGGCTTGCGGACACTTAGTTTATTTACATACACCGTTTGTTTATCTTGCTTACTACGAACTGTCAGTTCCCGTGGCGTTAACATCCATCGATGTCACCAGGTAAACACATCTTATCGAAAAAAACGTTCCCAAACATCCCAATCGAAGCCTAAAACAGTATCATACGGGCAGTTAATTTCACCATACTTAGATGCGTAAATCTGGAAGAATAAACGTCTGTTTGTACATGAACATTGAGTGTCCCCCTTGCTCAGGACTACACAGTGTCGCGTGGAAAGATGCAGCTAAATGTTGTGTACGTTTACACGAGTCCACACAACACGAGGGGTTACTTTTGGCTCACGCAAAATTCCAACTTTAACTTTGATGAAAGGTCACGCAGAGTCAGCGATCCCCGCGACCGGCATCAGCTTCAAACTAGCGACCGACTGGTCACATTGGGACCACCCCCATGCAGTTGCCGCGACACAATCGTATTCATAAATTGACCTCGCTAATCGATTTCGCGAGTTTATTTACACATGCGATTTATCGCACGATTTGTTGGACGACAAATAATCGCTCGTGTCAACAGGCCTTTAGCAGTCAGCCTGATTTTGATGGCAGATGAAGCTTGATATGGTTGAATGGTACCCGCATCGACGCATACAAGCACTCATTCTTCCCAAGCACAATCAAAGTGGGGAACGAATGCAAACCATTGTTAATCAGCAAACAGTCAGTCGACAAACTTAGAAAGCATTTTCTCTCCATGCAAGGTTAAGCATTTTATGTATACCTATATGGCTACAGGACTACCGATTATAAAACCTACTAATCAGCTAAATTTTGTAAATGCTACATTTTCTAAGTGCTAAGCAATGTACTCGAACCAGCGCCGACCCAGAGTACGTGGAAATTGTGTATTTTTACCAATTAAATAATTTACCTTACGCCACACATCCATGAATTATTTGCATAACATAATTATTAGCTTGTCTAAGTAATAAACTATTTATGTAAGGCTTTTATTATTTACGTAAATAAATGTTATGGATCTATATATACAAATATATATAACAAGGCAGTGTCCTGTTTTGGTATATTATTCACACTGTAATTTAACTGCCGGAACAAACTTATAATTTTTTTCTGGGTTACGACAACATGTTGGGTAGCACATAGCACAAAACTATTCAAAGGTAGGAATATCAACTGGCATCCATAGCCGAACGTGTGTTCCCGTGGACAATGTTGTGCGTCAATATTTACATTTCTTGAAATTTAACTTAATGTTTGTCAATTCACATTAGGGACCTACTTGTCTAGCGCCATATTGGGCATGGATATAGTAAAACATAACATGGACCCCACACGCTACCTACCTTTATTCAATTAAGAATTAATTATTGCAATGACATTCTGGAAGGTGCGTGGCCTCTCGTCAACAATACGGTGACATGAGATAATGCAACGACAGTTTTAATTATTCGCGTTGGTCAGGTATGAATTACTCAGTAACTAGGCCAACGAACAAAGCCTTTTAATATATACTAAGCAAATGTTAATAAGCAATCCTGCCATGTCTGCACAAATGAACAAAGCTGCGTTCCACAGCCAGAGAGTCGATCGTTTTCCAAAACATCTTTATTAAAGAGATAGAAACATGTCAACTACCCACCGTCCATCCTCTGTGAAAAGGCAGACGTAAGATGGCAGGTTTACCATGTATAGACAATGTTATACATATACATGTTACAAAACCAAGGAAGGAAAAACGGTTTCCGAACATTTTGATGAGCAACAGGGTTTCCATTACAACAGAACTCTTTTACAATTGTTTATTTATATTATTTTTGTTAGAGACCCTACCTTCATCGACGACCATAAGGCATATGAAATTATGCCTACAAATCTCAGTAAACTATGCAACGAAGGAGGGTTCTCATCAGCTGGGCCGTGGCAGCTTAAACTGTGTCACAACATGGTTTCCAAACTTTCTCGGCTCAAATATTATGCCTTCTGGATGAGGAATAGACGTCCAAAACTAGTGCAATAGAACCCCTGAGGCGGCCATCTCACAGAAACGGGCAATAATAGTTATTATTATAAAGCGGCCAGTTATAATAGTCTATATTCTAAAACGACCGCCAAACTGCCTACGTATCGGTCACTTAAAAATAAATCAGACAATCTGTAGTTATTTAATTGTGTAGACTTTCGCGACAAATTAACTCCTATCGAATGCCAACAATACTGATAATTACAAGATAATAACTACAATATAATGAAAATAACATACACTAAACACCTTTGTTATATTTTGATATTCTTTTCATATACTTCACATCTGCACATATCTGACCATCCTCTCTAACCAGACCATCCTTTAATCAGGGCAGTGTTTGTTGGTCACTTATGTGCGGGCCCCCCTTGGCGATCTCCGGGGGTCCTCCGCCCCCGTTTAGGAATGCCTTGCGTGGACAATGAGCCAATCACACGAACCGCAATTCAGTGGGCATGTATTATACAATGACTTACTGGCGGGTCGAGCCAGTAGTAGGTGTCGCGGAACACAGAAGCAATACTTTGAATCCTTCAATCCGTGGAACTCTACAGAACACCCAGGTAAGCTAGACGTTCTTACCTGCGTAACACGTCTTAGGTAATGAATGATGGTTATATATTTTGCGCAAGGTAATACGGCAACGTTAACGTCACATTTAATTTGTTAAAGATTTCTTTCCAACTGCCTTTGTTTCTAACACATTTCTGCGATTTATTTGTAATGTGTGGAGACATACCATATAAAGCCAGGAATATGAATAAATATTAAACATCGATATATTAAGGCGGGCGACTAACCTAATATAAAAGTAATAAAACCTAAAATTTTAATGATTATTTGAATTCCGTTTACCCCAAAGACAAATTGAGGAGTCCCGTGCAATTTTTTTGGTAATAACTACGTGAGTATTCAAACTAACGAGCAAATTACTGTGATCTTATCACAGTCAGTCATAACACTTTTTTATTTATTGTCCAGACATGAAACTTGCATGCATTTATCAATTTGGTATGTTCATATTAGGCCGCTATACGAAGTAATGTATGTGAAATATGTATCAAACAAATGGTAAAATGTAAAATTATTTATATAATTTAACATGTAACGTAAATAGCATATTCCAACTCAATTTCAGCTATATTCCATATTTGATCCACAAGTAGTAATGCCATTTCAGTTTAGAAGGGTGAGTGAAACAAGTGGAAATCACTGGCAGTTTTCTATTGCAAGTGGAAATCACTGGCAGTTTTCTATTGCAAGTGGAAATCACTGGCAGTTTTCTATTGCAAATGGAAATCATTGGCAGTTTTCTATTACAAATGGAAATCACTGGCAGTTTTCTATTGCAAGTGTAAATCACTGGCAGTTTTCTGTTGCAAGTGGAAATCACTGGCAGTTTTCTATTGCAAGTGGAAATCACTGGCAGTTTTCTATTGCAAATGGAAATCACTGGCAGTTTTCTATTGCAAGTGTAACTCACTGGCAGTTTTCTAATGCAAGTGAAAATCACTTGCAGTATAAATCATGATTTATTCGTAACGGATAACGCATTTTGCGAATTGCATTTTTTAATTGTGCCGAATTGTCCCTAAAACACCTTCTTGGGAAACTTCTATGATACTCACTAAAATGCCTACTAAAAGACTGCGATAAACACGTCATAAATAAACGTCTTTTTGACAAAGATCCCTGTTTGACATCTAGGCTATATGGAGTTAATAGCGTCATTTGAAAGATTATTTCGCACCACCCAGTCCGTACTTTAAACATATTAACACACACATCCTTCTGTTTTCAGCGCAATGATGACGTCACCAGTTCTCTTTCTTCTGGTTGCTGTAGCGGCGACGTTGGCCGGGGTGTATTCACGTCCGGTAACCCATCGGAACACTGCAGCGACAGCGACCGATGTACACCTCCTACCCCAGTTTCCCGTCAAATGGCCGTCCTTGGCCATTACCCGACGGGAACGGCGTGGGCGTCACCATCGCATGCGAATACACTTGATGGGCCCACTGCCTATTCGATGGTGGTTTGAGAGGAAACATGCGACGACTACAACTACGACGCCGAAGGTGCTACACCAGATACTACATGTCATGCGTTTTGGTTGAACTTGAAGACGAACACGGCCAACGGCACATGCTTTTTACTCACAAGTCGTTGTTCTGCATGAACAAGTTAAGTGTACAAAAACGTGCCCGAGATTGGCACCTCAAATAGACTACCTGCCACGGTCCCTGCAACGGTGTTAACACAGAAGACGAAACACTGACACGACGAGACCAAAATGCGTAGTTTATGTCTCTTTTGTTAAACAATATTAGTGTTCTGAAGTGTTCATATTTGTTTTAGTTACCATAGATCTTGCGTAGAATGGCATGTGTTCTGAATTAACAAATCTCATTTATATTAGTAACACTAATGCCTATTTAACATGCGTTGTGTGTGTATAGGGCCTTTCAAAATGGCAACTGTTGTTGTAGCGCCACTGCGAGAGACAAGCGAGCTAAAATGAACATGAAAAATAGCGAGTTATATATATATATATATAATATATATATAAGATATATATATGCATGTATATATATATATATATATGTATATATATCATGTATGTATGTATATGCGGTACGCATTAGCTGATAGGAAAATTAAGAGGAGCTTTGACAGAGATGAATGTTTTTAAGCATCAGCTTCATCACAATCTCACTAGAAATTAATTGTATGAACTAGATACCAAATTGAAACTAAGGATATTTCATGATTCCATTTTTGTGTTCAAGTATTTCGGTGAGAGAGGTGGTAATTATCTCAACACATGTAAAATAAAAAAACGTTAAATTAACTAATATCGTGAATAATTTTGTTTGAATTGTCTGCTTTGCATGTCAGGCGCGTTGATGGGCTTTCATTTTGGTACATCTTATGATTGTGAAACTGGTAGTGCATATAAAACCGAAAGTGGATATGTGCACGATTGTTGATGTATTGATTAATAAATATTGAATGTTAATAATTTGATATTTGTCACGCTACACTGGACTTGTGTTGAACATGCGCTCATTCGTTCAAAGGCTTACTCATCCACCTCAGTCTTATTCTGTTAAGAATTCGTAAACAGAAAGACCTACATTCCATTCCCGGATGTATTTGTGGGTGGACATAACTACAGTGCTCCAAACAAGGATCGTTGTAAATACTTTTTAAATATTTAATTTAATTATTTGTTCGTTTGATATATGAGTGATATTTTTACTTATTTCACATTCATTTTACCCTTTGTTCTCGTGACGTTTCGACGGCTTTCTTCTTCAGACGACTACCGCTAGATGGGTGACTGCGCTGAACATCAAAGAGCTTTGCGGCTAAACCAGGCCGCTTCCTTTACTTTGTATGGACAATAGAGTTCATCGATTGGATTGATGATCCGGTTTCTCGATTACTAATAGTATACCAGTCCTTCTCCAGCTTGTGTCACATGACCTTGGTCATGTGACACACCCGTAACTTCAGTAATATTCAGATCGCATACCAAGTTGTCTGAGAGGTAGTAAAGAAGTATATTGACAATAGAGGTGTTTATAATCTGAATGTTCTATTTAGGGGAACGATGCGCCAAACGGATCACTTAAGCGAGAATTTTCATAATGTTGACAATTTTTCATTCTAATAAACGTGTCTCTACGGGATCACCTTCTCCATTTATTTGTTTACGTCTGTGCTAAAATGTTGCGTATTTCTACTAAAATTACTCTATCTACAGACTGTTTCAGAACACCACCCGATGTGGCTGGCTAAAAAGGTGCATCCAAAACGGGCCTAGTGCAATTCCACTTGTATTTTTAGCCATCATCACATATTTTGCAAACACATTGCGCACACTCGGACCCTGAGCAGTCGTGGTGGGCCCACGTCGCACATTATTCACATTTTGTCCTTTCTTCCCCGTCCTAACTGTCCGAAAACAGTTAGTGCATTATTGTTTCTGCACCCAGTTGTCTCGCTTGTTTTCGAAGCTCCGAGACATTGCAGTGGCATGGCGAATGACTTATTCCTTCCCCGTGAAGTTGCACTCGTGCTGGTTGTGGTTCCTTCCGCATCGCAGGATTGTTGTCATATATTGTTATCAATCGTAGTAAAGGAAATACGTGAATGCAATCAAGCAAGATAATAACTAGGAAATGTAACAGAATCTGTAATTGCAGGTGTAGAGACGTGTATCTCTAGAACTACAATTATAGACAATCCTATCCTTAATTTGGCGCTCCTTTTCTGATTCCTTTGAGGGATCCACCTCGGAGTCCTCTTCTTCTCCATCTTAAAACAGAAAGAATAATAAGTAAATTATATCAAACAAGACAACAAGTTGGAATGTAATAGAATGTCTAATTGTAGTTGTGGAGACATGTGTCTGTAGAACTCCAATTACAAACAAAACTTAGTTTGAACCTCCTCTTCTGTCTCCTCCTCTGTCTCCTCTTCTGTCTCCTCTTCTGTCTCCTCTTCTGTCTCCTCCTCTGTCTCCTCTTCTGTCTCCTCCTCTGTCTCCTCTTCTGTCTCCTCTTCTGTCTCCTCTTCTGTCTCCTCTTCTGTCTCCTCTTCTGTCTCCTCCTCTGTCTCCTCTTCTGTCTCCTCTTCTGTCTCCTCCTCTGTCTCCTCCTCTGTCTCCTCTTCTGTCTCCTCTTCTGTCTCCTCTTCTGTATTCCTATTCGGGTTTCTTTTCAGTGACTTAGTCTTCTTCATCTAAAAACAGAAACATATATAAATGAATGCCATCAAGCAAGATAATAAGTAGGAAATGTAGTATAATCTGTAATGGCAAGTGTAGAGACATGTCTGTACAACTGCAATTACAGTCGCACCTAAGTTTGATCCCCCCTCTTCTGGTTCCTCTTCATGGTTCCTCTTCAGCCATTTCTTCGGAGTCCTCTTCTTCCTCGTCTAAAACACAAAAGGAATAAGTGAATGCTGTCATATAAGGTTATGAGTGGGATTGTAGTGTAATATGTGATTGTATGTGAACAGACATGTGTCTCTACAACTACAATTGCAGACATATATTTTGTTTGATATTCCACTTCTGGTTCCTTTTTTGGTTCATCTTCTTCTCCACCTGAAAACAGAACAATAAATAAGTGAACGTTATCAAACAAAGTAGCAAGTAGGAAATATAGCAGAGTCTGTAATTGTAGATTCAGAGACATGCCTTTTCTTTGATACGTCTCTTGTGGTTCCCTTTATTGTTCCTGTTTTGTTTCCACTTTAGGGTCCTTTGTGAACCGAGAAAAGGATTAGGCGAATCTGAACAAAACGGTATAATTAATAGAATCTGTAATTGCACCTATAATGACGTGTGTCTCTACATCTGCAGTTATGAACGTACCTTTTGTTTTTATACTCATCTTCAAGTTCTTCTTCCTATTCTGGGGCATCTGAAAAAAATAGCACAAAAAAACCCCGAATCAAATTGGTAATGAACAAAATTAAAAGGTATAAATTGTAGCTACTCTAGTGTAGATGTGTGCAAGTCCAGCCATATGTTTTTGTTGATTCTCCTCTTCTGTGTCTGCTTCTGCATCAATTTTTGTGTGCCGTTCAACTCCTGTTTTATGATGATGATGATGATGGTGATGATGGTGATGATGATGATGATGATGATGATGATGATGGTGATGATGATGATGATGGTGATGATGATGATGATGATGATGATGATGATGATGATGGTGATGATGATGATGATGATGATGATGATGATGATGGTGATGATGATGATGATGATGGTGATGATGGTGATGTACTGTTCCTGCGACAAAAATAAGATAAGATAAGATAACATAACATAAGTTTATTTCAGACGCAGTCCTTAATATAAGGAAAGTTCCACAGTCATACATAACATCAACACGAGAAAGAGAAAAGAAGAAGACACAAAGCTACTCAACACAAATGTGTGCACGTCATAGCAGCCATATCATGAATAATTAGTATAATAACTTAAAGAATATTATCGTAGATAGATCATGTCACTATCTACAACGCTGTGAACAATATAATTGTCAATCTCTTTAATACGATTCATAAATATATATAATGTCCTTCTTATAACACAACGTGGCAAGTTTATATACGCAAACATTTCACTCGCGCAAGAATATCTTGGGATCCCTAAAAGGATTCTCAGTGGATTGTTGTAGGCTACAGTCAATCTGTTCATGGTCTTAAACCTATATGTACTCTATAACTGGGCGGTGTACAGGCATGTACAATAAGTACCTTTACATTGGTGCTACGATTTTCTACATAAAATGTTTCCTCTTACATACAATGTTCTATTCTGTCTACTGATATCATCATAGTCAGACATGTCTTCATTAATAATGTGACCTAGATATTTGATAACATTCTGTCTTTTAATGATGCGACCCTGAATAGAAAAAATGAAGATAACAGATGTTTGACATTTGTGGGAGCATAATACATCACACTGCTTTTTCCTCCATTTTATATATATATATATATTTTTTTCCTCCATTTTATATATATATATATATATATTTTCCTCCATTTTATATATATATATAACACGTTTTATCAACCCATGAAGCCCTTTCTTGGACGGAGATATTAGTACAACATCATCCGCGTACATCACATGGTTCACCTGGGGGACACCATAATGTCGCAATCAGTCCCCCCAAAGTTTCCTCCATCCCGTGCGGTCTTCCGCCAGCTCTCTCAGAGTCTTGATGTCATTGCGCGACCTCAGCCTGACGCCCGTCACTCTGAGGTCCGACCGCAGTAGGTCTAATCGGTTGGTGGTGGGCCTGCCGAGTCGGCCTCTGTACCGGCATGATCCGACAACGGCAAACTGCAGGGCCAGTTAGGCAAGGCTGTTTCCGGGCATTCATAACACATGGCCGAACATTGACTTCCGCATTCTCCATACTCGCTGTGACAACGGTTCTGTGTCACAGCGCGCGTACAGATCTTCGTTCGAAATCATCCCGTTTGGCCATCGCATGCCCAGTATTGAGCGCAGGTGGCGTCTGTGGCAGGCATCCAGTTTGTTAAGTGTCGTGGCTGGCACCGCCCAGCTGTCACAGGTACACGGCATTACATATACGACCATTGCATCGTACACCATAATTCGCTTGTTTAACGGGATCGTGGGTCCACGCATCAAAATTTTCCAGAACGACTGGAACGCGATGTTGCCCAGCAAGCACCGATGTTACACGTCGTTTGTGCTGCAGAGCAGGGATCCTAACGTCTTGCTGGATCTCCACTGTTCATTTCATCGCAGCGTAGCACCGATATCACCGATCTCGTTGATGTTACCGAGGAATACGTGTACACATTCCGTCTTCGCTTCGTTGACAAAGAAGTTCCAGTTTGAGAGCTCAGTGCAAGCGGTAGCCAGTTCTGTGCCCATACAATGTCCGCATAGCTGCAGCCCTGCTTGGTACGGCCGGGTGAACAAGTTGACCTTGATTTGGATGCGGCGGTGAACTACTGTGGATAGGATTTTGCGGATTCAGTTGAGAAGTGCAATAGGTCTGAGGTTGGACAGAGGGCCAAGCTGTTTCTTTGGTTTCGGTAATGCCACCAGCATGCCTTTGTCCACCGCATCGTGTGGAATGTGGGTCTCAAACACTGTGTTGATGGTGTGCGAAATGGGTGTCAAGAGGGCGTTTCCAGCGTACTGTAGTAACTCATTGTTTATTCCTTAGCGATTTGAGCGCGTTCAGTCGTCTGTGGACGTGATGTCACTTGCAAACTTGTCAGCACACTGACAGGCCACGTCACGCAGGCGTTTGTTGATGAGACGCATTATTTTATTTCGTTCATTCCTCATTAGGGTTCTGTCTCTACTCTGGCCGCAGGCTGCGATGCGTAAAGGAGTTTCCTCTGTTCTACAGACAGCTCTTCTACCGTAGGGTCCTGCGTGCGATGCTCTTGGCTACTTATTGCGATCTTTCCTACCACCTCTGTGGCGGCTGCTTTAACTTGTTTCATGACATCTGAAAGCATTTTGTTCGGGTCATGGTAGTTCTGCGATTCTGCGACGGACATCTTCTGTCTGCGTCTAACGTGAGATGAGTCACATCGTATATGTATTGAGTTCTATGTTGTCATGGTTGCTTTCTTTGCAGGCATATGCAGTCCATCATGAACCTAGCTATTACTGGTTTGTGGTCAGAGTTCAAACTTGCGCCGCCATATGAGCGCGCATCGCGTAGCAGCAGTTTAGCTTCCTGCTTTCAGAGTATAAAATCGATCTTATTGTACACTGCGACCGTTTGTTTGGAGTCAGCAGGAGCGTTGCGGTCGGGCAGCCATCATGTCCATGTTGTCCGGTGGCGACTTACATGTTGAAATGCTGTATTGCATGCGAAGAAGCCATGTATAGTGAGGAACTGCAATAACATATCACCATTATGATTTCTTCTACCCTATAACTGTATCGCATTCTCGTCTGCTTTTGTGCGTTTTCCCAACTTGGAGTTAAAGTATCCACACACATAGAACTGGAATCGAGCAGGCGGTGTTGACTCCAGTTCTTGGTAGAAGCGGTCGGCTGTAGGGTTTTCACGTACACATTGAGATGTAGGGCCATAGCGTTCACAGCTCGTACATCAATGTTAGATCACCCGCGGTCTGGGATGGCAAATTCGATTAGGGATATCAAGTCACTGGCGTACGATCGTGACCTCACATGTGGCAGGAGCCGAGGTGCAATGACGAACCCCATACCACGGTATTTAGTTGTTGCATAAGCACCAGTTTATGTCCGGACGGTAAGGTCGTCTCATCATAGACATATATTTGTATTTCCTAAAGACACACGACGTCAAAGTTATACTAATTACAGTCACTGTCCAGCTGCTTCCTTGTGTTCACTGCTTTCAGACAGCGCACGTTCCATGTTGCCACGGTAAACTGGTTGGCTTTTACGAGTGTGACAATCAGGGCGCCGCCGAAACATAAGTTCTGTGTACACAACACAGACAAAGCTACCTGTCAGGTGGCGCTGTACTGAAACATTTCGTCTTGAAAAATATGGTCGATTTTCAATTGTGCACATGCGCGGTGCCTTATATGGATCATATTGAGTCACGTGCAAATTTCCCGGCAAGCTTACTGAAATATTCGGTCGTTGGATGTTGCAGCGTGACCAGGTGACTGTAAGTTCCGAATGATATTGGAATTACCATTTGCATTGGACTAATGTATTTTTTACATGTACACCTGCAGGGTTAGAGCTATGGTTGGACGTGGTCGCTACCTGTCTGATCTGTCATTCTGTGGCCCACACACGGATAGTCTAGGGCTAGGCTCTAGCGTGTTCACTGTCACTGACACTTGCATGACATCCATGACTAATCGTACACAAATATCCTCTACTGTCTATAGCCAGGTACTCATTCATACATCTGAGTGAACTGATCGACACGGCAGCCCAGGATTCAAACCCGGGTTCTGTTGGTTGAGAGTCCGAAACTCTACCCCTGAGCCACTGCGCCCTACATAGTCATAGCTGCCATAGCCAAGCCCAAGGTATAGCCATCGGCCATGGCATGTGCATAGGCATGGACATGGTTATTCTATAGGCATACCCATAAGCAGTCTAGGCTATTTACATCTGACGATTAGCACGAACAGGTATCTTTATATTATATACAATGCAAGTGTAAATATAAACATAGTGCTACCTTAATTATTTCCAAATAACCTTTAGAAAGGCTAAACCCAACCCTACATTTCTCCCCTGGCATATGGAACAGTTATGCCTCATGTTTTTTTGGTTACCAATAATGGTTAGCTAGTCCGCCAATTTATCATTGACCGTGACAGTGTAAATAGTCGGTGCAAAAACTAAACTGCTATAAGTTACTGTACTGTACACATAACTATTGAGCCGCAATATGGTAATAGTATACTATAGCTTGCAGTAATACTATTTGCCCTGTTGTCCATGACATGGCATGCCCATGTGTAGGGTTGGCGATTTAAATCAAGCTGATTTAAATCACGATTGAAATAAAATTCTTTTTTAATTAAAATCGTTGACTAAAATTAACCTTTTTATTTCTTCTTAATCACTGCAGTTTAGAGATTTCCTGTTTGACTTTTCTGCCATTTGGTGGCCATAGTCAAGAGCGTGAAACTGTCAATACAATAATTATTGGTTAACGTGATTAGATGCGCTAAATGCTAGTGTTAGCCACTACTTTGAATTCTGCTATTCGCACCAGAGTGCCCAGTGGTTTAGGACTGGCAGATTTAGCTATAGTACAACTTGTACTGTCTGTATCAACAATCAACATTCACTACCTCCTGAAATTTTGAATATTCTACACTGGAAACATTGTGGCAATTCGCTCACTGTGACAGAGGTGGACATTGTGCTAGTTCTCTATTGACCACTACACGGCATGCCTGGTTTCAGTCATTCAATTCAGAGTGAGGGCAGCATTGTATTATACATCTACCAGTACGACCGTAATAAAGTCCCAAAATTAAATGTTTTATTTTTATCAAACCTGTACATTATAGACAAAATGAAGCCTAGCAATAGGAAACAAACATATGGTTTACTATGGAAAAAGACTTGAGATGATGGAAAATGCAGTTAATAAACATATTGATTGAAATACCAAAAACATATTTAAATAAAACAATATTTAAATCATATAAATTTATTTTATTTCAATCCAAAAAAAACCAATCCTGCCCATGTCGTGATTGGGTATGGCTATATACGTATGTATATGATGTTGGCTTGCCATGGGTATGCTCATAAGAATATTTATAATGATACACTATTGCTGAATGGCACAAATGCAATGTATTTGCATTGAAGTGAAAGTACAAGTATCTTATAATACATAGGTGATGAAAGGTTAAGTCGCTTCAGCTGTAAAGGATGTTTCGTCTATGGCTGTATCTATTCCCATCAATAGAAAATGTGACCTAGTATTATGTATCAGTTATCTATACTTATGTGAGTGTGGAACATCCCAGGACGTGTCTACACGGAATGCACTAAACAGGTGGGGCATTCAACTAGAAAAATAAAATAAAAATTTCTTAAAGGCTTTAAGGTGAAAGTAGGTGTAGTCTAACGAGATACGCTTACTAGACGTCATACCACTACAATCTTTTAAAAGTGCTGTATCAATACAATGGCTCGTCAAATGTAATGTTCTTTTGCGCTGAACTTTGTACTATTTGAATTTCATAGTCAGAATAATGAAGGTGCACGAGCGGATTGCGGCAACACTGCTTACGCAGGCAAAGCAGGCATGCGAGACCACAACACAAACAGCGATATATTCCACCGAAACGCGGTATCTGGTGCCAGACAATTTGAGAACATTTTCATCTCTGTAAGTTACAAGAATAAGGATAATTTATCTAATTATACATGGATATATGTATGTCCAAATTATGGCAGTCGTTACTTTGTTTAACTCAGTGCATTACGTCTTACTAGCACCTGGAATGTGACTCATTTAAGGTGAAAGTAGGTATAATCTAACGATATATGCTTACTGGATGTCATATCGCTACAATCTTTTAAAGGTGCTGTCTCTATACAATGGCTCGTCTCGTGCAAAGATCTGCATTTCATTGACACATCACTAACTTCAAGTAACAAATTCATTAAGCAACACACTTGTAAGGGAGGTGTTATTCTAACACTGACTCCTTGGAGACTACTGGATCGATTTAAATAATGCAAATGGGAAATAGTGCAGTTTTTTATGTGTTAATTGTATGCATCTTCTGTATCAGGCTGTACATGATTTATCTTTAGATATGTTATTCATTCCATTACAGTGCATCGTACAAGGGGCTTGTTATAGAGCCGTTTCTGTTTGGACGAACCCTTGAAGCCCTCGGTCTGAACGAAGAACAGGCCATTGCAATTGTAGGTTAGGCAGGTGTGACACCGTGCATGTCAAAGAATCTTCAACGTGGTGTAGGCCCACAAGACATTGCTGTCCGGCCTCGCTGGAAGTCGATTACACTGAGCCTCGCTTCCGATCTCCAGCAGGTTGCGCCCGGTGTTGTTGTAGAACAAATTATAAACTTCAGTGGTAAAACAAAATGGCTCAGTGGCGTTATCGTGGAACGGACTGGCCCCGTGTCATTCAGTCCACGTTCGCCTCGAGGATGGGATAGTAGTGCGTAGACACATTGACCATGTGAGGAGGCGTTGTGTGAATGGTGATAGCTCGGTGCCGGAGAAGACACCATCTTCTGAACTGCCTTTTGAATTGTCTCCCAAACTGCCTCCGGAGAACCTGTTCATGCAGAACTGCCTGACGTATCGGTTGTCGTACCACGTGACGTACCGCCTGACGTACCACATGACGTACCACGTGACGAACCGCGTGACGTAACTCGGCCAGAGATAGAATCTCCCCACGCATCTGAACCGAACTGTACAACCAGTGCAAATCTTCGTAGATCAGGGAGAAACCATAGAGCACGGGAGAAACTTAACTTATGAAGTGACATTCACGATCACTCGTAGGAAAGTGATAGTAAAAGAAATTATGAACGTTGGTAGTGGCATGTTGAATAACGTTAGTTAGAACTGAACGTTTGGTATCATTATTCTTGTTGAGTACTAGAACTCCACGAACATTGCATTGGAGAACTCCAGGGACATTGAGTTATAACATTATAAGGACACTGAGTCATATTTTTTTAAAGGAAAACAGTTATAATATTATAATCAAGATGGTGTGCATGAATAAACTGTGTGACAATTGATTTGACGTTTACATCTACTCAATTAATGCACTCACAATCTAGGCTAAATAAGATCAAAGCTAAACATGTATCATTGGGCATAATAATAAAAAAATTATTATGATTACAGGTAGATTATATTTGTGAAAGTCATTTTTATAAATTGTACACATTCATTCATGACTAATACATACACATATTCTCTACCAATTCAATTGTCAGTACAAAACAAATACCATCAGACGGTGAATCTATAGATTTTGCCAAGTATAGTAATTATAATATCCTAATAATAATAATATCCTTAGTAAATTCATTATTTGTTATTGTTATCAAAATTATTTGATGCATGCAGCCTAGAACTTTTAACTGAACTTAACTACGCAAAATCGTGTGCATAATTACAGTTATCAACTTATGATGAACACGAACTATATAACAGCAACAAACTGTCGTTCCCATATTCTTAAATGTAGGCTAATTCAGTAATTGAAGTGACATTGGCCCCAATTATTCATGCATTAATAACACAGTTTATGTATAATAATATTATCAAAAACAAGCTTACAGTCACAGCGACAACTGGCAACGTAACAGTCAAATATTTCAGACCAAACGTTTCGTTTATGTAGCCTAATTAAATATGTGGTCCATTTGTTTCCTCTCGTGCGTTTCAACAGTACACAATACGTAAAGGTCATAGGCCAAAATCTACAAAATATTTCAGCGACCAAATGTTTGCCTAAGTAATGAAATACTCCAGGGAACCAGACCCTATCCCTAGTGCACTGCTTGGTCTTCACAATCGCTTGTTGTATTTGGTGTGCAGTGGCAATTACTTTCTGTTGTAGAGTAGCTGGGATGACAAGACGATTTCATCGGATAACTAAACTATCCTGGACTGAGAGTTCTTCTCTGAACCTAGTGAAGTTTGATATATCGGGGTCTTTCCAACGGCCAATTTGGATTGCCAACATCATCTTCTGGAGTGTTTAGTCTTGCGTTGTGGCGTTCTTCACTTCTCCAGTCGTCATTGACATGGGTAGGATGTTCTTCGTCACATATGTTATGTATGTCTAACCAGCGTTCTCGCGTCTTGATGTAGTCTGGGGGTGACGGCTGATGTAGTCGGCTGGGTTTAGGTCATCTCTTCCTGGAGCGCAGAAACAGGTAATCTCATAGGCCATGAGACGTAAGCGCCGTCTTTCCATCCGGGCTGTAGTGGGCTTTTGGTTGTACATAATTCCCAGTAGTGGTTTGTGATCAATAAGAAGTTAGAGTCAAAGAGGTACAGGTGGAAGTGTTCTACTCCATAGACAACTGCCAAGAGTTCTCTGTCGGTCTGGAAGGAACATTATTCAATGGCAGTGAGAGCGCGACTGGCGTAGTAAATCACCTTTCCGTTCTGAGTCATTATTGCTCGGAGACCAACAGGACTTGCGCCGATTAGGTCTGTGGTTTCTTCAGTAGGACTGAATCAAGCCATGACGGGTATTCACGTCAGAGGTTGCTTCAGCTTGTCGATGGCTTGCTGTTTTGTTTGTGACCATTCCCATGCGACGTCCCGAACTTTCTGAGGAGGTAGTAATGTAACGATTTTCTTCGTCTAGTTCTGGTTGTTGATATGCGTTTGTTAACTCTAGCATGCTGAAAACAGTTGAGCCGTTCAGGTCAGCAATGAGATCGTGAAACGTCGGCATTGGGTCTTTCTCTCCGTATGGCTTTGTTGGGTTCCCTCATGTCGACGCAGATTCTTACACCACCCGATTTCTTGGGGACGACTACGACTGGGCTCGTCCAGGGTGTGGGACCTTCTACATTTTCAATGACGTCCATCTTCTCGAGGCGACCTAGTTCGTCCTCGACATCCTTGCGGACGTGAAATGGGATGCGTCGATGTTTATCCGCTATTTGTGGGACGGATGGGGGCCAGGGGCAGTCGGCTGCGTAGGGCAAGGCTGGTGTTCTTTGTGAAAAGAGCGATCACCGGAATGACTGGAACCGCGTGAGCGATTACCTCGTTGTATGCGACGACCTCGATGATCACGTTTCACAACATAGGCATGAATATCACTGGAGACGTCGTGGCTGTAGCAACATTTTCGATGATAGCCGCTCTGCTTTCGGAGAATTTCAAACTGCGAGCTTCGTCTAGTACTTGCTTCAGCTTTGGATTGTCTTTCAGGGCCTTCCTATGCACTCTGGAAGAAGTACAGCCAGCCTTGGTTGATTTGTGCAAGAAACTCTTTGTCGACAACATGAAAATCACAAAGGATTGTCATGCCTCTCAGACGGGCGCGGAAAGCGTTGATGCTCTCCCCTTCTTTCTGGGATGTTTTCCTGAACTTAAATGTCTTATAAGAATTGTTCTTTTGGGAGTGAAATGCTCTTCCAGGGACTTCTTCAGCACTGCGTATTCTCTGGGAATAGGCTTGTCTCCTTCAGTCATTGCTCTAACCCCTTTCTGTTCATCAGTCATTGAGTCGTATATTTCGAAGAAATCATCTCCTCCTCCATGGTGGATTAAGAAGGCTTTTTTCTGGCATCCTTTTCAATGTCAAGGACACAAATGAGGTTTTCGAACTTGGCTATCCATTTATCCCATCTGGTGCCGGCTGTTGTCTCTTCTCCATAGACAATTATTTTTTCAAAAGGGGGTAGCGAGGCCATGACGTCGACGTTAGTGGTAGTGCAATATGCAACGCTGGTGGTAAAACCAGGGAAACAGTTCGTTTTGCTAGATCGTAGCGTTATGACACTGTAATCAAGAACCAGAATTCATCCTCGTCGCCAGATATGACGTTTATACAACATACAAACATACTAATATCTTATTGGTGTGGATCATTGTGTAGGAACTCGACAGTCAGTGTGTCACGCAAACATGAATGCCATGAGACTCTCGGAAGTGCCGTCTGCGCATGCGTGTGTAATCAGGAAGAAAGGGGGACAGATCAGATTGTTTATTATAGATACGAAACAGATTATTATGATATATATAACAATACAGGAACTAAGAAATAAACATCGAAATTCAGAGTACGCGATATGTTACACCTCCAAGCAAAAGCTTAACTCAAAATTTGTGCCAATTTAAACGTTTAACTGACTTTTATGATGGAATATTTTGTTTTGTTCGCGAGGAGTAATTTTGAATCTGAACCAATCCCAGGGCTCGGTTGCGTCATATGACGTAAACGGCAGAAGGAATGTTGTTGTCACGACTTAAGGAAACCTAGTTTCGTGGGATTTCTGTTTCGAACACGTCGCGAATTGCACCACCCAACCGATCACACCTCATACATGGAGTAGCTGTCGTGAATGCCAACATACGTGGCTGAATTTGGACGGTAATAATCATGATCAGATACTTTTGACAGCAATTTAAATTCAGCGACACGACCACGCCCACACAGGCACAACTTTGATCTGATTAATAATATTTCATAACGTATAGTTCACCAACAATCATGCAATGCACTTCTGCGATTAACTTGACTTTTCGTATTAGTAAAACTGCTGAAATAAACTATGTTGTTATTATGAATGTAAGCATTTGACACGAGTCTTTGCTGACATTGTATGGTTGTGTGCGCAAAGTTCAGACATCGTCAAATTCGGTGTCGCCTTGGTTTTTTTTTGTATTTGTCTACTATGTGAATGCTTCGATGAACCTTTATGTTGAACTGGCAGCTGCAATTGATAGTGAACCTGGTTGACATGTCACCATTCAATGTAAACTGTTTAGTTTTGAAAAAACGAAACATTACGGCATTGCCACGGAATTTCGCGATGAACGTACTTGATACACTAGCATTATAGCACTTACTGGGTTATGCAGGTTTTACATAAGAATCAATATGCTACATAAACAATATTCGATTAAGTCAAGAAAACAAAGTTGCCACTGACACTTCACAACATCGCTATGCATGTATGGAAACCTTACCTTGGGCAGTTGCTAACAACCTTTTCTTGTTGTAAATGGTTACTCTTTTGTCCAGTAAAGATAACTATGCCATAATATTTACACCACTAGTTATCGATAGTGTATCATATTAACTATAGCATTATATTTAAATATGTTTTGTACACTTTTTTCACTGTTTGCCTCATTTTCCTCTCACGAAGACATCCATCTATTTTTATGTTGACTTTCTTATTTCAGTGTCACCCTGTCAGAACAGCGGGCCTGAACACCATCTTTCTAATTCTGAATTCAGCCCACCAGATTCATCGATCGACGGGTCAAAATAGTTGTTTGTATGGACATGCAAAATCAAGTGATGTCAGTGCCGTGAGATGCAGTCTTCCGCCTTGACATTATGTGAACAAAGTCTGCAATCATTGCAGGATGCTGCTTAATTAGAGCCATCTCATTTAGGTACGCTCGTTTGGGCTCCTACCAAGCTACACCTGGCATTGTTCTTCCCTGGTGGTCACTGGTGGCCGTTGTGCAAACTAATCACCTGATCAGACACGCATATAATAATAATAATAATAATTCTATTGCGTCTAAATCCTTGGAAACCAAGCACAGAGGTGCATCAAAACAAAAGGATTGGTCAATCTCAAAATCCATAAGCAGTATTGCAGTTGTCAACCAATGGGTCAAGGCGCTAGGGCTACGGTAGATAAGCAAGGTTGTAAAGATAAGTTTTTTTAAATGACGACGGAATTTTGTAATATTTTCAACTGGTCTAACACTAAAAGGGAGCATATTCCAAAGAGTTGGTGCAGCAACAGAAAAAGCCCTAGTTCCAATGTTAGTGTTGACTCTAGGAACAAAAAGTAGGTCATAACTAGATGATCGAAGCTGGATAGGTGTTCTTACAGGAGTAAACAATGAATGGAAGTAAGATGGTTGCTTACTGGACAGTGCCTGGTATGTAATGGTACAGATTTTAAATATTATACGATATCGTACAGGAAGCCAATGCAAAGACTTCAAAATGTAACTACTCTTGCTAGACAATGTTGGACACGCTGAAGTTTTGTGATATCCTTGCTTGCGATATTATGAAGGAGGGAATTGCACTAGTCAAGTCTACTGCTAACAAGCGCTGTTGCTATAGTTTTAGCAACAGAAAATGATATATACCGGCGAATACGGCGAAGATCACGAATATGATAAAAACAGCAGCGACATGTTTGAGGTATGAGTTGTCGGAAATTGAAGTTACTATCAAAGATCACTCCTAGATTACGCACCGAGGTTGCTGGCGTGATTTACTGATTCAAAATACGCGTAAGGAAAAAAACACCCAGTTTACTACGCTGCATTGGAGTACCAATAATGATCAATTCAGTTTTATTTGCATTTAATTTCAACTTGCTGTCAGTCATCCAGTGGAAGATATCTTGAAGGCGATCACTAAGTTGGTTAAGGGAGCGATTTGTATCAGGGGTAGCCAACGAAATGTAGGTCTGAGTATCATCAGCATAAAGATGATGATCCAAGTTATGTCTCTGTATAAAGAGCTTAGCGGCGTAGTAAAGAGTAGTAAAGAGTAAAAAGCAAAGGCCCAAGAACAAAACCCTGGGGAACACCAAATAAAGCCGGCAGTGCAGCTGAATAGCAGTTCCCAATCTTTATAGTTTGGTATCTATCAGATGTGTTGATGGTAGTGCCTAATAGGCAGCAGGCCAAATTGTTCTCTGGAAATTATCGTGTTTTTCAATGGATTTATACTGCACTGAGGATCACAAATACCATTGTTTGTTCGTGAAACTACAGTGATTCTCATGGTACACTTTTTATACGTCAAGACAGTGTACGTTATCTATGATTTTTAAATGTTATAAATGAATGCCGTCAGCCATCCGTGACGTTGACGAAGTTGATGATAGACAACGCCCGTGAGTTACATAACTTGGCAGACTGTAATTGTGCGACGATGTGCTTCATTCGGGCTCTTTGGCCTGGCTCCAGGGGTGTCACTCCCCGATTGCCGGATGCGACATATTCCTTAATAAGACGTTTAGGACTGACTGCGACACGTCCAACCTTGGGTGGCAAACGAGGGGGCACGCACAAACAGCGCGCGATCCCAACTCGGATTACTGACCATTTGGAGTATGCTACACGAGCTGCAAATGTTGCTAGAGCAAAAAATGCAACTCATCTGGTAAATTTACACTGCATTAAACATCATGCATCTGACGTTCCACTGACGATGTGTTGTTTCAACGCTCGTTCAGTTTGAAATAAAGCTTTGTCGCTGGGAGACCTGGTATTTTCCAGGGACATCGACGTATTAGCGTTGACAGAAACCTGGCTTGGAACAGACACTGACAATCAGGTGATAAAAGAACTTGTGCCATCTGGCTACACATTTCAACATACCTCTCGCTACAAGTTCGATGCCGCGTCAAAACCTGCCCAGAAGCGCGGTGGTGGAGTGGGCTTAATGTATAAGTCCGGCATGAAAGTTGAGAATGTCCCATCAAGTCATAATAGGCCTAAATTTACCCATTTTGAACATGCCGACTATTATATTACGACACGTGGCGCCAAGTTCAGATTGGGTGTTATATGCCGTCCGCCACCGTCTAAACGAAACGGCTTTACAACGTCTGTTTTCTTCGAGCAGTGGTCAGCATACTTGGACACCGTGATGCTGGACCCGCATGACATCGTTATTACCGGCGATCTGAACTTCCATCTTGACATTATATCAGATCCTGATGCACGGCATTTTTCTGAGACGCTCGCTGACCGTGGCATGAACCAAATAATTACAGATGCCACGCACAATAAAGGTCACCTCCTGGATGTAGTTATCGTTCGAAACAACAGTGCAGTAGTTACTACACGACCGAGTGTGTATGACCCGTGCTTCTGTGACACACATGGAAATCCATCCGGTGATCACATGGCCATAATGTTCTGTGTAAATGCCACAAAGCCTGCTCGAATGCGTAAAGAGATAGTTTTTCGGCGATTGCGTCATATACGTCTTCCTGATTTCAAACGTGACATTACCTCTTTGCTACATGACATAAACAGTGAGGCATCCGTTAGTGACATGGTTACCACATACAACAATGGCTTACGTCGGCTTGTTGACAAACATGCCCCACTGCGGAAGACGACCATAACATTGCGACCGGACTGTCCGTGGTACACTGACGAGCTTCGTGACGAGAAACAGCGTCGACGGCGAGCTGAGCGCAAATGGCTGCAAACTCGTCTTTAGGTACATCGACAGGCGTATCGCGCTCAATGTGTGGTATTCAACAACATGCTGGTTACCACAAAGAAAAACTACTACGCAGCTAAGATCGCCAACTGCAAAAATAACCAAAAACAACTATTTTGCATCACAAGAAACCTCATGGGCAATAGTGGCATAACGACAATGCCATTGTATGTGTGTCCGGTGGACATGGCACAACGCTTTGGTGATCACTTTATTGAGAAAGTTTTAACATCAAAAAATACATCGTCGACTGCGGTGAGGATCGTTCGGACATTACGTTGGCTGCTATGAGCAACGACGCGGCATTCAGTGGTGTCACACTAGTCTGCTTTGAGACAGTCACTGAATCGGACGTTGAACGATTAGTTGCATCCGTTCCGGTTAAGTCGTGTGAATTAGATCCAGTACCGATGAGGCTGCTAAAACAATGTTCGCATGAGTTAGTTCCACTAATCATCGCTACGATAAATGTACCTCAATAAATGTACCTGCTGACTTCAAGCATGCAATCGTTAAACCACTCCTGAAAAAAACCTACGCTGGATAAAGACATTTTGAGCAACTACCGGCCTGTGTCGAACTTGCCATTTGTGTCGAAATAGGTTGAGAAAGTCGTTGCAAAACAAATTGGCACTCTCGTTGATGAACATGCTCTGCACGACCCTTTTCAGTCTGCAAACCGTCGTGGACACTCCACAGAAACAGCTCTACTCCATGTCAAGAATGACATTGCCGCGACACTGGATATAAAATATACAACAATTCTCGCGATGCTTGATTTGTCGTCCGCGTTAGATACAGTCGATCATGAGCTGTTGATGACTCGACTTGAACACTCATTCGGTATCACCGATAAGGCCCTTGCGTTGCTGAAATCATACATTAGCGAACGGTATCAGAAAGTGGCAGTGGGAAGTGCCGAGTCGGTTGCGTCAATCTTGGCGTGTGGCGTCCCCCAAGGGTCGGTGTTGGGCCCTACTTTGTATTGCATGTGCACCAAACCTATCGGAGATATTGTTGCTAAACACGGCATGGGGCATCACTGTTATGCTGATGACATTCAAATCTTCCTCACGGTTGAACGAGATGAATCAATTGTGGCGGCACTGGCTAAGGTGGAATTGTGTGTTGCGGAAGTGGCTGCATGGTTGACTAGAAACCAGTTAAAACTGAACGCAGACAAATCCTAGGCGATCGTTTTTTCTCCAGCGAAGAAACGCGGCAGTCTGCCTGCCAATGTATACATCACAGTAGCCGGCCATCGAATTCAACCATCATCGTGCGTGCGCAGTTTGGGTGTGCTATTTGATAGCAACCTGAAAATGGAACAGCAGACTGCCAACACTGTGAAAAGCTGCTACTATCATATTAGAAACATTGGACGAATTCGGCCACATCTGACGGAAGAATCATGCAAGACACTTCCCAGCGGGCAAACTGACGTTGTAACGACGTTGTTTCGACGTCAGGCACCGACGTCGAAACAACGTCGAAAACACATTGGATTTGAAAGTTGTATCAACGTCGGGTATCGACGTTGTTCCGACGTCGGGTGACGACGTTGTTCCGACGTCGGGTGACGACGTTGTTCCGACGTCGGGTGACGACGTAGTTCCGACGTCGGGTGACGACGTAGTTCCGACGTCGGGTGACGACGTTGTTCCGACGTCGGGTATCGACGTTATTCCGGCGTCGGGTGACGACGTTGTTCCGACGTCGGGTAACGACGTTGTTCCGACGTCGGGTGACGACGTTGTTCCGACGTCGGGTGACGACGTTGTTCCGACGTCCGGTACCGACGTCGAAACAACGTCGATACCCGACGTCGGAACAGCATCAGTTACCGACGTCGTTTCAAACTAGTATGCATAATCGGGCTCACTGTGGAGCTTGCGATGAACATGCAGATCCTAAGCTAAAGGGGAGACACCTCACCTAAAAAGTTAACAAAAATACTGTAGTCACCATATTCTGACAGCTTTCTATATTAGCTGTCAATAAAGGAAACAAACTATCTAAACAAATTTGTGGAATATCTTGGGAGTATGGTTATTTGTTCGAATTTATAACGGTATAATTGTGAAACAATATACTTTCAAATGTTTTAAGGTTTAGTGATGACTGGGACAACAAAAAATGTCCATAATTGCGCAATAAAATAAAATGATACTATGTCAGCGTATCTATACAATTAAAAATAAAGATATTCATTATGTCGTGGAACAAATCACATCATTTTATTTCGTACAAATAAAACAATTATTAAAATTAAAACACTACCAACTACACAAGCAGGAATTTTATCTAGTTGTCCAGCCCGGTCTGGTGCAAATTAAAGGCATGCAGAGATTGCTGCAGTGAACTCTGTCTCCGTTCCGACCTGGTTCTTCAGGACACTTGCTGAAACATAATATTCACCACAGGATTGAAATCTTGTACGTTTGAATATCACACCCTTTAAGCATAACCAATATAATTTTGTTGTGCCCATATGGTAGAGAAGGTCTTACTGAGTAAAAAATATACAGAAATTTTTTTCTGACCGACCCCCCGTTTCCATGGTAACAAGCAAAACGGCCGCTAAAATACAGCACATCTGAAAATTTTGGAAGTACCAATGATATGGCAATCTGGCTTGTATTGTCGTGAATTTTCAAACTATGTAATTGTGTACGTAACAATTTTAGACACATTTTGGGATATTACACCAAAGATAAAGCATAAAACCAAAATGTTTTTATACAGATTGTTGAGATCACCAATAAACGTGTTTTAGAGATGTGTAACTGTTATAAAAGGGATCTTTACTGAAACACGCAAAACTACTGAAATATGCAAGAAACACATTTTAAGTATTTTTTCTCAAAAGCCATCATTCTAGCTGTCATATATCCCGTTCGAAACATCAAGCTTTTGGTATAACTTGAAAAGATACATATTGACGAAGATATATTTAACTGACACAGGAAGTATTTGCGATGACGTTACAGAAAATGATAGTATAGCATAGCGATATGATTAACTCGTTATTGGGACGAAGTCCGATGAACGCTTGTTGTCTGCACTGGCCACCGTCACACAAGTACACTGGGATCGCGATACTACCTACCTATAATAAATTTAAACATACCAGTCATACAATCTGTGTATGTCTTCCTCTTTGTTTTCCTCTTCTCATCCTCATCGCTGACCTCGGTCGTTGAGGTGAAATCATATCGTTCGCACTCCTTTTTATCATCTGAAACGAAACAATGGTGAATTAATTTATCCCAATGCACAGTAAAACAATCACAAATCTATATTTTGCAAAACCCAACTTGATTTGGATACCAAAAACCATTTAAACGCCTAAAGTCACCAGGTTATATATAATGACATAGTATTGCCAGAGAAGTAACTGTCACAGATACAAAATGTAATTAACTCTATTAACATAAACTTTGCATAAATACATGTCAAACTATGTTAGCGACATGTTATTTAAAATCAAGGTTTTGTATGTCATTTATAACGATTAAACGTCAGGTCACACATTGTGAGAAATGCAATTTAGCTAGGCACAGGTTTCAAATGACTGTCACATTTGCAACTACATAGTCACAACTTCGAGCCATACAGTTACCTGATGTTATCTTGCATTTGACCAAAGGAAACTGCAACCACTGGTCAGTTGGTGTCGCCCGCTCTCTTTATCTTATGTTTGTGGCATCTTTTACGGGTGGCCAATAAACCGTCCTCTTCTCCCTGTTGATCCAGCAGTGTGTAGGGGTCATTAAAATACCATTAGTATGCAGGGGCAGAAGTAATGGGCCCAGGGCAGTCATTGCCCATGCAGCTCAGCCTCACATCCATGCCTAAAGCTGTGAGCACTGACCATTTCAAACTCTCATAATCCGACAGCTACTTAACTACAGCTTCTAAAATGACTACCATGTGTGTGTGTGACATGTGCCCGTGTCCACTGTGTATAACAGTCGACTTTGTACGTCACCTTGAGAGCAATCTTATCTGACCGCCCTTTTTGTTATCTGCTAATGGAGTAGAAAGATGTCACATTGTGCAGATGACTTGTGACAGACCAAGCCTTGTCATATGTTACTACACAATATAACATTAATTAATATAGAGTATATAATATATATATATATATATATATAATGTTGGAACATTTTGTGGAGAAAGGGTGGATACACTTAAGAGTGGTGACGTGTCCATGGAAATCATATTTTGGACAAATTTATATAAATCTGGTTGTTAAAATTTTCACGTCGGATAACAAGTACCAATTTGCCGTTTTTCGAGAAAAAATCTATAATTTGAAAAGTTTATTTGTGGTGATCATAATTTTTGAGTTGTTGATGCCAATTGGGCATATCTTTCTAATGAACCTTTTGTTATCATTCGGTATAGCTAGGGTTTAAAACCAATGCATGAGTGAGTTTTGTTAACATTGTACCAATTGCAAAAAACGGACGAGATTGCATTCCGTGGTCCATAATTTGAAACCAATCCATGGCGGATGTATACAACGTATATAAAGCGTAATTCTCGACACATGGCTGGATGGTCACTGGCGGACGTGGCGACAGCGCAATATCGTTACGTTGTTGCTACGTATTGGTACACGTTTGTAGAATGCGTGTATAGAACGTACATATAAAACGTAATTCATAATGTTACGAAACCATTACCAGTTTCCCCAGTTCCACACTTGAATGAACAAGTGAATTCACGTGAATAGTCGATCCACTAGCACCGTACGTACCAGTGTCCCCAGTTCCACACGTAAATGAACACTTTAATTCATGTGAATACACCATCCATTATGACCGTACCAGCTCCCCCAGTTCCACACGTGAATGAACACCTGAATTCACGTGAATACTCGTTCTCCTACAGCCGTACCAGTGTCCCCAGTTCTACACGTGAACGAACCCCTGAATTCATGTGAATACTCATTCTGCTAGAACCGTACCAGTTTCCAAGTTCCACACGGGAACGAACACGTTAATTCACGTGATTACTCGACCGTTCCCCTGGTCAATAAATTGCATGTGATTTACTGGACGACACAATTATTAAGTATAAACAGTTTGACAATTTTTATTGTACTGAAAATTGTATAAATGCTGTCTTTGAAAACGCCACCCACGCCAATTCAAGCGGGACCAGACAACAAGCGGGACCGTTTAGAAACTATAAATAAAACTAAATATTTGCAATTGCATTTGAATCATCTAATTTGAAACATTTGCATTTGAATATAGTTTCCAACACTTAAATTGCATATTTGCATTTGGCTAATCTAAAACACTTGCATTTGCATTTAAATGCCTTTAAATGCCAACGAGGAGTGCTGTTGGACATGTTTTGCCGCTGCGCCGCCTAGCTATTACTGCATGGAACGGGGGCAGAAAACCATATATGTCTACCCTCCAATTGTACACACCTTTTACAGTAGAACAAAATACACATTAATCGTCTCATAAAATTTTAATTTCCACCCACCATTGACGCTCGCCACAAATACAAACATTCACGTTCATATTTAATGGGGGGGGGGGTGCAACCATATGTCTGCCGCTGGAGAAATTACAGCTAAGGAGGCATCTGCCAAATCTGCCCCCTGTTCCCCCGCCTATATGTTCATATGTTTCCCGTTTACAAAATCTTCGGTTTTAGCTGCCGACATGATTTAAACGTCGTGGCACCAGATGTCCATGTCCTTATAAAGTTGTTAACTACATCCGACGTCAAAATGACGCCCGCGCAGCGTTGATGACCCGACATTATACATAGACACGGATTTGGTTGTCGACGTCATTTCAACGTCGTGATAACGTCAAGTTTCGATGCCCTTACCACATCGATGAGTTGACGTTGTAAAGACGTCGGATTTGGTTGTTGACGTTATTTCAACATCGTGACAACGTCAAGTTTCGACGTCCTTACAACGCTGATGACCCTATAGTATATGTTGTCAAGACATCAGTTTTTTATTGTCGACGTTATTTCAACGTCGTGATATATAACAACTTCGTGTTTCGACTGTCTTACAACGTCGATGAGCTGACATTGTAAAGACGTCGGATTTGGTTGTCGACGTTATTTCAACGTCGTGACAACGTTAAGTTTCGACGTCCTTACAACGTTGATTACCCGACGTTGTAAAGACGTCGGATTTGGTTGTCGACGTAATTCCAATGTCATGATGACGTCGCGTTTCGACGTCCTTACAACGTCGATCACCCGACGTTGTAAAGACGTCGCATTTGGTTTTCGACGTGATTTCAACGTTGAGATAACGTCTGTGTTTCGACGTCCTTACAACGTTGATTATCCGACGTTGCAAAGATGTCGGGTTTGGTTGTCAACGTTATTTCAACGTCGTGGCAACGTCACGTTTTCGACGTCCTTAAAACGTTGATTACCCGACGTTCTAGCGAAATCCGGTTTGGTTGTCGACGTTATTTCAACGTCGTTATAACGTCGCGTTTCGACGTCCTTACAACGTCGATGATCCGACGTTGTAAAGACGTCGGATTTGGTTGCCGACGTTATTTCAACGTCGTGACAACGTCAAGTTTCGACGTCCTTACAACGTCGAAGAACCGACGTTGTAAAGACGTTGTATATATGTTGTACGACGTCGCGATGTATATTCAACCAATAATCGACGTCGTACGGACGTCGTGTGCCCGCTGGGTTGTTCACGCACTAGTGACATCCCGTTTAGATTATGGGAATGCACTTCTTTATGGTCTCCCACACACAATGATGCAACATCTACAAAGGGTGCAGAACTGTGCCGCTCGCCTAATTACTCGCAGGAGGAAATACGAACACATCACGCCCGTGTTGCAGCGTTTACACTGGCTACCCGTTCATTTGAGACCGACCTACAAAGTGCTGGTGTTTACGTATTGTGCCTTGAATGGTCTAGCGCCGGACTACGTGAGTTAATTGGCTTGATCTACCTCGCAGCCTCGCCTTTTGTTCGTACCGGCCTCACAAACTGTTACTCATGGTGATCACCGTTTCGCGGTTTACTCGGCGGTTCTATGGAACAATTTGCCTCCTTCGCTCAGGACAGCAACATCATTACAAGTGTTTAAAACACTTTTTAAGACTCACCTTTTTAAACAAACGTTTTTATAATTCACCGACGAGGATATTTTATGTGCTTTCTATTGATAAATATATATTTTGTTTTATTAGTTTCTTAACATATTTATGGTTATTCTTCTTGTATAAATGAATGTATTTGTAGTAATTTTTTAAGAATGTCTTAATTTATTTAAACGTTTTTTTAATGATCTCTCTTTTTTTAGTAACTATATTTAAGGTAATGTTATATACGTGTGCATGTATGTAAAGCGCCCGAGGCAATTTTAATTGATTGGGCGCTATATAAGTACTTTTATTTATTTATTTATTTATAGATATGAAAAAACCAGCTTAGAGCTGTGCCAGATATGCCGTACCACAGGCGTTCAATGAGAATGCTGTGATCAATCGTATCAAAAGTGGCAGAGAGATATAATAAGGTAAATGCAGTCACTTTACCATTATTAATGTTCAAGTTAATGTCATTATGAATCTTTAAGAGGGCAGTCTCTGTTGAATAAAACTGTCTATATGCCGATTGTGACACATTAGTTAAGACATTTGTGCTAATGTGAGACTTTAAACGACTTGCTACAACCTTTTCAAGTATTTTGGAAATAAAGCTGAGGTTAGAAATAGGTATATAACTGTTTAGGTCTTGTTTAGGCAGAGATGACTTCTTAAGAAGTGGTGTGACATGGGCGTATTTGAAATAATCAGGAAAACAGCCAGAGCAAAGTGATGCATTTATTTAATTTTCTTATAGGTCCAATTAGTGTATCGAGACATGCTTTTAGCAGTATTGTTGGAAATGGATCAAGTGCACAAGATTTATTTGGGGATGACATAATTATTTTCCTAACTTCATCAACTGTTGCAGGTTCAAATGATACAAGTAGATAATTTACTTGTGGAAAGTCCACACTGACATTAGTTAAATTATGACGTGGGAAAGCAGAACGAATAATACTGATTTTATTCTTAAAGTGACTAGAGAAAGAATCACATAGAGACTTAATTGATACATGATCAGGTAGCGATGGAGTAGGCCGTCTGTGTAGAATGTTATTGATGCAGTTCCATAACTGACGCGGGTTATCATACTTATTTATAACCATATTTGTATAATAATCTGATTTAGCTTTCGCCATTTGTCTGTTACAGAGGTGACATTGCTTAGAATAGCGCGACCTATCTAAGTCATTCATGGAGCCGGTGGCCTTTCTGACACATATTTGGAATTTATAGGTGCATGTTTGTTAAGTAATGCATTGAATACTTGACAGTACTGTTTAGATAAGTCATGTAGATGTTTTCTTGATCGGTGATAAGGTCGGATATAAGGATATCAGTCATTAAAGCTGTAATGTCAATCCTGTGAATGGCTCTGTAAGGCACATTGTGTTTCGACTCTAATGGGGTTATAGAAACGTTAACATTAGCAATGACAGTATGGTGGTCTGATAACCCATCTGAAACAGTAGGTGCCTGGATATTATTACAAGTTGAACGGGTTATCAAGAGGTCAAGCCAATGGCCAGTATATGTGTCGAAAAGGTAACATGTTGTTTCAAATCAAATGATGCCCGTTGACAGTACAACGCATTGTTCGATTGATACACATGCGCGTGCAGAGCTGTCCTCTATCTCTACGTGAGTTTTGCCGTACCACGAACGTCCTAGGCGCTGAGATGTGTGCGGGGTAACTATCCCGGGCATGGGAAAGGTTAGGTGAGGTGGTTGCGAAGACGAAACATGACATTTTGTCGTATTTGCCAGACATTTAAAGGTGCAATCTGAATCGGGCCAGTTATCGCCCACTCCGTGAATGCTTCCATAGGACTACGTCACTTTTGACCAGACATAACGACCGGCTAAGGTTACGTAACAAATACCGAGGCCCAACAACAGTCGCTACACCTGTGATTACACAACACCCACCACAGTGCCGAACATGCCAACATCAACATCTGTAACACGGCGGTGATGCACACCTGAAATGTGCTTACTTTCCATGAACTAACAATACACTATACACCATGCCAAGACATACCGATTCAGAGATGACCGAAATTCGTCGGTCCCTCGACTTTCTTTGCACATCGTTTGACGAAATCAAGGAAAGAAACAACGCGACAGACAAACGAATCGCCGAGTTGCTCGAAATCATAAAATCAAAAGACGAAAGAATATCCAAATTGGAAGCGCAAGTGAATGACCTGGAACAAAACTCAAAGAAAGAGAACAGCTATGCATCAACTGCTACATCAACAACGCCCAGAACGCGCAGCTCCACATCGACCAACGCAGATGAAACGCCGACCACCAGTGAGAGCACCACGATGAGGGCGAACTTCGTCGATTTCGCCCGACGACAGTTAAACATCTCGCTCGCGCCATACGACATCACGGCGATCCACGACTTACCACCGCGGCGTGACGGCAAGCGGCCGATCATAGTACAACTTCATTCGGCTGAAAAGAAGACCGAGATTATGATGAAGCGGGGTACGTTGAAGGGAACTGACATTTATTTGAACGACCACCTATCAACGTTGAACAGCGAACTGTTCAGGCAAGCGAGACAGCTGAAGCGCGATAACAAGATCCACAGCGCGTGGTTACAGAACAGTTGTGTTTACATCAAGGTACGTGAAGACGGACACAAACGTCAAGTGAAGACTCTCGCTGATTTGACGAGGGTCTGAACAATGCTTACCGAACAATGTCTACGACTATATTGTTTTTGTTTATGTCAAAATTCGTTTTATCTATGTTAATGTTATTCCATAGGCTCACTTGCAAAATGTTATCAAAGAATTTTATAGTACCTATGATGTTTTCTATAAAGCATTTCATGTTTTTGATATATGCTTTTTTGCTGATATTTACTTTTGAGCGAACTGCTCCACATGTAATGACGTTGTATTTAAATAGTGCAATTTCATATTGTTTACATTTTAGAATACAGGTATATGATGTGCATCGATATATATCGATATACAATCAATATTCACGTTGTTTTCTTTTTTGGTGGAGGGCAATGTTAATACATTTTTTTTCACCACGTTTAGTGTTAGTTATTTTTCATTTTTATTTTTGGGACAGTGCATAATATATAGTATTTCTCCAAAGCTTAGTGTCTACGCAATAATCATTTTGTGTTTTATTCAATATACTTACGATACTCTCACTTTACGTTGATGGTGTGGCAGTACATATGCTGTAATTTATTTTCATACATTTTATGCTGATGGAATAAGTACATTGTGTTATATTTGCATGCCGAATATTCGCAATATTCTCTTTTACAAAATGTATTTGTATTATGCGCAGGGTATAGCTTGTGCAGCTCTTTCGCAACGTCTAGTCAACGTTTATATGATGTGTCCTATATACTTAGAGCACTATTGTTTATTCAATTTTCCAATATGATTGATAACAATTATTTCTTAGCGCAATTTGGTGGTCTAGAGAAAAATATCTCTATCACATATTAAAAACGGATGAAATGAATGAAGATGAGGATGTTGAACCATTTCAACATTCATCATACTTTGACGATGCTAATTTAATAAACCATTTAACGAACAAGCAAAGCAAATTTATTTTGCTACGCCTAAACTGTCAGAGTTTAAATACAAAAATTGACGAAATTAAAATAAAGCTAGAGACATTCAGAAGTAGTGGCTGTGAGATTAGTGCTCTATGTTTACAGGAAACATGGCTCGATGACACTTCTTTATTTCAAATAGATGGATATACATTAATATGTCAAGGCAAAATCTGTAGTGCACATGCTGGCTTGGAAATCTACCTCAGCAACAAATACAATTACAAATCTGTAAAAATCCATGCTAATACAGACACTTGGGAAGGTCAATTTATTGAAATAACATGTTGTACCATGAAGAAAAAAATAATTCTTGGAAATATATATAGACCACCTAGAGATATCATTGAAAATTACTGTATATTTACAAACGAATTTGCATCAAAAATAATAATTGTAGGAGATTACAATATTGACCTGCTTAAAATTTACGAAAAACCCATAATATGTGAATATTCCGATACAATAATTTCACATGGTTTCTTCCCTAAAATTACTATGCCAACACGACTTTCAGAAAATCATGGAACACTCATTGATAATTTTTTATGCAATTTGTCAAAAGGATTCTTCAAATCCTCAGCTGGTATTTTAGTGAGCAATATTTCTGACCACTTTCCGTACTTTCTAAGCATGGACTATGTCGAAACCTCTAATGTGATACTCAGGTTTATACGAATAAAACAAACAAATCCTGACTCACTCAATAAATTAAAAATTGAAATAATACACTCAAATCTTTATGATAAACTTAACACAGATACTCACGCGGATCCGAATGAAAACTACAATATCCTCGATGAAATTGTTACTGCAGCTATAGATAAATTTCTACCTATTAAAGTAATTAAATTTAACAAATATAAACATAAGAAAACTCGTTGGATTACCAAGGGCATTATTATGTCGATAAAATTTAGAAACAAATTGTATTCGAGAATGAAACAGACTCACGTAAATACAGAGCAGTACCACTAACTTAAAACTGACATACATACTTATAATACAATTCTTAAAAGTAATATTAGATTAGCTAAGCAAATGCATTACCAATCCAGTTTTGAAAAGCATAAGCATGATGTTAAAAAGACATGGTGTTTAATTAAAGAAATTATTCAAAAAAGTCAAAAGAAAGAACAATTTCCAGATTTGTTCAAAGTCGATGGGGAAATGATTAGCAACAAATGCATTATTGCAAACAGATTTAACACGTTTTTTACTAATGTTGGTCCTACTCTAGCCTCTAAAACAACTGCTAGTGGAGATAAATCATACAAATATTACCTGAAAAACCCGCTATTTCACACCTTCAGCTTTAACCCAATTAACATGGAAACTACTGTTAATACATTTGATCGTTTACCTCCAAAATCAAGTTGTGGAAAAGACGGTATTTCAACACAATTACCAAAATTGATAAAAAAATGATATCAGCAATGCAGTCACTCTAATTATAAATCAATCAATACTAACTGGTATATTTCCAGACAAATTAAAAATGGCAAAAGTCTTACCCCTTTTCAAAAAGGTGATGTTTCTGACTTTAACAATTACCGTCCTATTTTTATCCTGCCAGCGATTTCAATTTTTTTTGAAAAGCTTATGTTTGATCAAATCCACGATTATTTCCATTCTAAAGCGTTATACTACAATAGCCAATATGGGTTCAGAAAGAAACATTCTACTGAGCTTGCTACACTCGAAATCATAGACAGAATTATACAAGAACTTGATAAATCGGTTACTCCAATAAACATATACCTTGATTTATCAAAAGCATTTGACACAATTAATCACAATGTATTAGTACAGAAGTTAAATTACTATGGATTAAATGACAAGGCTCTAGACCTTTGTAAGAGTTATTTACAAAATCGTAAGCAGTACGTAGAAATTGAAAATGTTAAGTCTAAGGAAATAGTCATCAACACTGTTGTCCCTCAAGGTTCAATTTTAGGGCCACTCTTATTTATTATTGTATATATAAATGACATAGCACTTTCTAGTGACCTTATCAAATTTATAACATATGCTGACGACACCACCCTTACTAGTACACTAAATACATTTAACGATTCAGAAGGCCAAATGCAAAGTGAAAATATTAACAAAGAACTAACAAAAATTTGCAATTGGTTGAAAGCTAATAAATTGTCACTAAATGCAAAAAATACTAAATTCATGGTTTTTCATATGTCTCAAAAGAAAGTAGAATACCCTATATTACAAATAGATGGGGCATACATTGAATGTGTAAAAGATTTCATTTTTTTAGGCGTCACAATAAATAACCATTTAAACTGTCAGAGTCATACAAACAAAATAGCAAATTAAATATCTAAAAAAATAGGCATACTAAATAAACTTAAACACTTTTTACCACCTCATACGTTATATATTATGTACAACGCTCTTATTCTCCCTCATATAAATTATGGCATACTGTTATGGGGTCATCAAGCACATCGAATTTTCAAATTACAGAAAAAAGCAATAAGAATAATATCCTTAAGTAAATACAATGCTCACACAAGTCCTATTTTTAAAAGACTTCAGTTGCTAAAGTTGGATGACATTTATAAAATGCAACAATTAAAATTTTACTATAAATTAATTAACAATCTTTTACCCTACTACTTCAATGTTTTTCCAAACACACATCTATGATATTCATCAGCACTGCACACGTGAAAGAAATAATCTGTATATGTCCAGATTCAAACACGAATTTGCAAAAAAATGCATTAGGCACAACATAGTAGAGACAGTTAACAATGCACCAAGTATTATCATTAATACAATTTACACCCACAGTCTGTATGGGTTTTCAACATAAACAAAAACGTTTTTATTTTAAATTATGAACCAAGTTGTCGTATCTGTAATTGCTTTATTTGTAATTCGTAATACGTATTGAAATGTATACCTACATATCCATATGTAAGTCAATGTGTACACGAGTACATATAATCAATTGTTGTATTATGTATGTATGTTGATACATTGAGTAATCTATCAACTATAAAAACAAGTCATATGATATTCTGATTTGTATCATGTAAATTTGGCTGTTGTTTATATTTGTGGGGTGGCTCCTGTGCTAGCGATATTATATATCTTAATGGGAGTCTCCGACCTTACCTATTACCTACGTTATTCGTTGTATATGTATCGTATCTATAGGTCAAATAAATTGATTCTGATTCTGATTCTGATTCATCAAACGTAGTTGTAGTTGTTGAAGGTGTATCCAAATGTAGATTAAAATCACCAAGAATATAACATTCTCAATGAATAACTGCCAGATTTTCCAACATATCCTGAAAGTTATCAAAAAAAATTGCTGGATATCCTGGAGGACGATAAATACAAACAAAGTATATCCTTGAAAATGAAGAACTCCAGATGGTGAGAGAGTTCTGCTGGTTATAGACAGTGGTGGATATTTGTGGACGAATAATCTTCGCGCATTAATTGCAGCGTGGCTGAATGATTCCCTAGAAGTCGAGATGGTGTTCGATTGAACAGGTCTGTCAGGGTGTAAAGTGTAAAGCGTTTTGAGCAGTCCTGAGGACTGGATACTGCGCTATATAAGAACTTACCTTTTTGTAAGTCCCTTCTACCATCTTTACGTCATATTCTGGGACCCCATCTACATTACCGTTGCTACAACTGTTTCTCGCTGAACCATATCAAAAGCTTTCACCAGGTCTTTAAATCACACCGCCATATTCTTCTGTCCCTCCAATGTCGCGTCTTAGACTAGTTGCCTCATAGTTATAACATCCCTTCAGCTGAACGTTCTCCTCTTTGGAAAACCTTGTTGTTCTTCACCAATTCCACACTCCATTGTCCTCTCCATCATTCCATCCTAGAGTTTCTCTAAGACCTTTAGTATATGGTTCAGCTGCGTGATGTATGTGTTTTCCAGGTTCGTGACTTTTTCCTCGTCTCTCAAGCGAATATTTAGCAATCTCTTCATCCACCAAACGGTCCACGCCCTAACACGTTCTGCTGCCCCAAAAATCTTCACTTACACTTCGTCAACACTAGTACTGTCGTCTGGTCTGTTTCATCTTCTCCGTTGCTCTGTCTACCTCGGCATCCACAATCTCCTCTACCTTTACTCCTCTCTCTACTCCGCTTGGTAACTGTAGTTATGTTCCCCGTGTTCAAGGTCGTGTGCTCTGTTAATCACTCGCAAACTATTAAGGTATTTTGAACGAAATCTTCTTTACACGGCCTGTCGTCTCACATTATAAAGATAAACATTGAGCGCTTTCGAAAACAACGGACATGTTGTGGATACGGGATCTGCTTGTCTCCTGTTAGGGCGATTAACAAGCCGACTTGCCGTGACGAATTGGTGTTGTGTGTTTGTATATAGGCGCAGGCGTGGTGTCCGTGGCAGTCGGCAGTACTGGCGACAGGAGGAGGGCTGGGGGACGGCTACATAAGCATCTGGAATATCAATTCAGGCAGCCAACTAGCCGAAGTGAAAACACACTCGCAAGTCAGAAAACTAACGTATTACTTAAATGTTACAAACATTAGCTAGCAGGTCAGAAACCGCAGGAGGTGGACGCAGAAGCGAAAATATAAGCATAACAAAAAACCTGTTTGGATAACACGAGAGATTTGTGGTGCAATTTATAGGCCAACATCGTACCGCAATGTGTGTCTGCGCTTCGATGAGCGACGTTTTAAACACTTCAATTTAGATTTCTTGACGTGATTTTTGATGAAAGGTAACCGTGAGTGCACCTGTTGGCGTCAGTGTCGGTCACTGTTGGCCACTGTTTTATAATCGCCGCCACTATCACCTGTCAATTAAACTGAGATCAGTTGTAATCAATGTAAGAAATTACTGCTGGTCAGTAGGCCCAGTTATGTCGACTGGTCGGGGGAAACTCCTCTCAAAACGTGCCGCCCGCGTGACCGCCATGTTTTCAGCAACGGTCAAAATTCGTACTTCCAAAATTTACACAATTGTAAATGTTTCTTACTTTACCCTGCAAACAATTGCAAATGTTTCTTACATTACCCTAGTATCACCATCGTTTGAGTGAGATAATCAACTTTAAAAAGTTGAAGGTCCAGCTGACAATCCACCATCAGCTTAGGTTTGAAAAACCGTTGCCATTACATAGATACAATCGTAGCCGCTGAGTGTTTATAGTGACAAGTATTGCACACTAGTTATGCAGCGAAAATGCTGAATCAGTGGATGTTTTAATTTGTAGAATTTTGCTTTTCTATTCATTTTTTATGGACATACTGTTTGATTGGTTAAAATAAAATATAATTATTTACACTGCATTTTAAAGTGGAATATTTTAGATATATTGCATGTTGGGGTCACTTTAGATCTGCTGCATGTTGTGGTCAATTTATATCTGCTACATGTTGTGGTCACTTTAGATGTGCTGCATGTTGTGATCGCTTTAGATCTGCTGCATGTTGTGGCACTTTTGATATGCTAGCTGAGTTACCCGGCGTGGCCCGGGGGAAAAGGCAGTCATGTACATCTTCAAATAATTTGAAATAAAAAAAGTAATTATGAACACTGAAAATAAACCTAATCTCACATGCCCAACATTTGAGTTCCAGACGCCCCAAACCCATCTCAAATATTTCCAGCGTACCCGCATTAATAAATTGTAACTGAATCACTGGCCTAGTTGTTTTTGTAGATGGAATAATTACCCGTACAAGGACATAGAAAAACATTAAATTCCGTGGCTAGTGACCAGCGAAAGGTAGACCAGCGACAGGTAGACCAAGTGCATGTTTAGCGCTGAGGATTTTCAAACGTCAATAACTTAAAAAGTATCCAAAATGCCTGCATACATCCAGCGACATATATGTAGATGGCATAAGTATATTTACGATGATATAGAAAAACATTAAATTCCCCGGCTGTAACTCCACGTACAGCCTTTTAAAATATTGAGACCCCCCAAGTTCTCCACCCGCCGAACGAATTTCGAAAATGTCTAAATCTACGAACCATCTCAATGGGCCCGGTAGATCACATGCAAAATTTCAGCCCGATACATGCAAAACTGACGGAGATGTTGCTGCACATACAAACAGAGAACGAACTGTTTTATAATATACATACGGTAGCCATGCAGTGCAATCAAGTTGTCTTTTTCCATGTTTTTGTATGCGTTTCGTCGGTTTTACTGGGAGCTATGCTGCGTTGTCAACTGGATTACGCGACTCAAACCACTGACTGCTCATAGTAATATCCCTGCGCAGAGACTATAATGGTAAAGTTTGAAAATTATTTAAAATGTACTATGGAGCTGTGCTCATCAAATTATGGAGATAACTACTATAAATGGTATATTTTTATATTTGGGCTGTGATTGTTCGAATGTTTCACTCCCTTTACGTTTACGTATACGAAGTTTCTAAGAAACTGAACATTTAATTTCACTCAGTCTTTAAACTAAATCTGAGAGTTTTCGTGGTTTTCAAAACGTGTTCCATTGGCTTTCTCAATAAAATTAGGGACGGAAATCAACCAGGTACTGTCTGATTTGTTTAGCCCAGAATAACCGGCTAGTAAAACCCTGGAGCAAGTGGTGAAGAAGTTGAAGGACCACTACGAGCCTACCCCAAAATAGATGGCAGAATCATTCAAGTTCTGGACGCGTGAACAGAGGGGGGAAGGACGTAACACTGATTATAGTTTGGCTGTAAAGGGGCTAACAGAGAATGCAAATTTTCCTGACCTTAACCATTGGTTGAGAGACAGGTTTGTCACGGGGCTAAACCGCAGTCACGCAAACGTCCAAGAAAAAACTGAGTGAGGTCAACGTTCGAGAAAGCTGTGGAAATTACTAAGAACATAACTCTAGTGAAGGAACGTTCAAGGCAGCTTCATTCGCCAGGCGGCGCCACTTTCGACACAGCATCCCGTACAAGCGTCAATCGTTTGAGACATGCTACAAAACCGAGTGAAGGGAGGTAGCCTAGAGGAGCCAACAGAAGCGGGAAGCGTCATCAAGTGCGCTTTGCTTTATTTTGTCATCGCTATTTGGCATAGACCCCATCAGAAAAATATCCCTTAACTTATCATATCAACCTGAATTCTTGCACTTCGCTAGCCATACAAGGTATACCCGCAGGGTATGGCCTGTTGTCGTGTATTTCTTCGATCGACTCATAATCTACAAATAAGAAAATACGCATCATTTAAAGTCATTTTAAATATTCCCTCTCTCAGAATACATTTAAAGATATGCCTTAATATGTTACTCCAGAGTCTTGACTCACGGTCTCCCACAAACCTCACTAGCCCGTAATATACTTAGTTAGTTGAGGATTGAAATTACCAGAAGTCCAGAACACTTAATTAGTTTTCGGACAGGTATGACTACTTTGAATACTACTTAAAAAGTCACAACAAAGGAGATATCCCCAAAATCATATGTTATATATGCTTTTGGGAACTTCCCTCAGTAGAAATTCACAAAATATCGTGCTTCCTAGATATGACTTCTCGGGTTTACTGCATACGGCCTTTTCTTGCACATTGATTGAGACAGCTGCATAACATGTCAACATCCACACTCTTTTGATCCGGGTTCATTGTTTACAGACCACGTTGTGTGGTACTCTGATTGGCTGCCAAAGGAACCGAACAACTATCTGGACTACCAGAACTGTCTGGCCGTCCAGCAGCGCTGCCGGGAGGATGATTCCATTGTCAACTACGACTGCGGCTGGTTCGACGACGACTGCTACCAGAAGAAGTTCTATATCTGCGAGAAACCAGGAAAGTGGATGAAAACAGTCGAAGTCATGCAACGGAAGGTTCGACTGACCTTGAATGGGTGATTAAACCACTACATTTTCGATGTGATCGCACGGTTATTATTATTTTTTTTATATGGCATCGAATACTCATTTCAGCTAATAGTGCCTTAAACTGTTTTGCAACAATTGTTTCACAAAATGTATAGAATACTCATTTCAGCTTTTAATGTTTTGTAATGAGCCATTCTCCAACGGTTAGGACATACTTATAGTTACACAAAACGCATAGTAACAAGTATACACGTGAAATGCATAGTGATTTGTGAAGCTTTGTATAAATAATTACTGTTCTGGTGTTATTGTATTTTATTCCTGAATAAAACTTTGGTCGGAGAAAACCTTGCAGCGTTTTCGGTCTGTTCTGTTTTTGTGTGAGAACACATGTAAAGGTAACGTTGTATGGCAGGGAAGGGGAATGCACGCTATGCCAGTTATCATAGTTAGTTAGTATTTGCCGAATGTTCATAGATTGAGGCGTAGTGAGGATTGTCGGCGCCCGGGTGCAAAACATTATTTGGCGCCCCCCAACATATATATTTTACATGTTTCCTCTCCGAGCAAACTGAACTGATCTTGCGTCCGTACAAATAGAAAAATACTTGCATTTAAGATCTATACCGGTCCACTAAACTTTGTTTCATTGCAAATACTTAGGCCTAGGTGAACACCAAAATTACAGTTAACTTTTTATTTATAATTTATTTGATCTACAGTTGCATTCTCTGAAGAGGGCCGACTCACTGAGGCCATGTTGTCTCAAAGACGCTTACAGATACATAAAGATTAACATAACCATACTGAACGAGTGTTCACATTTTGTAATCAGAAATTGTAACGTGGTGGGTAGAATCATGAATACATCTTCACCGCATGACACGATGAATGAAACTATCGCGGAGTATCTTAATAAGCATTGTATCGTAGATATCTTGATGGAATTCGGTTTAATCGAAATCGGTGTGTTCTACTTTTCATAGATTGTTATTTTGTTGATGGAGATTGGATCAGTCGAAGCTTAGTGCTCAACTCCCATGAGCTATACACCCTGTGTCTGTCCAGCGGAAACCCAAACTTGGCATTCAGGTTTTGTTCGGTTGAGAGACCTTCGTCTCTTCGTGCTAGTTTTCCAGGAATGTCTGCGGTCTCACACGCTTCTCCGTGCTGTCCATGTATCGCCCACTGCCTTTCTCGACAACACTTTGGCGGCACCCTACGACGCCGTGGAGCAACACTGCTCGCATGCCCCTGGTTTCTGGTGATTCATTCATATCACCGGACAGCCTTCCAAGTATCCCTGCAATGTCTTCGAAACAGTCGCTAAAGTATGGCAGTCTCCACTCTGGCATACCAGGGCCTCCACCGGGTTTTGAATACCCTTTTGACTATGGTGGCCGGGCACCGCCTGCCTTAATTTCTCCAATCGCAGAATTAAACTTGCGGAAAACAGAGGTAAGGCCTACCATTTCAGTTGCCTCAAAGAATGTCACAAGTGGCGCCCGACTGGCAAGCAAAATACCAACCACGTTCAAACTGTTATTGTCACAACCGAAGAGCAGAAACGCGTATGTTATACGATGTTATCCACTTGGTGGGTAAGTTGACCGTCGATTCGGCGCCCCCTGACTCACCGCTCTGGTGCCAATGCATCCCCTTACCCCGTGTCACTACTTCACTGTTCATAGAATAGTCCCACACTCACACTACAACTGTCGCTATGTCGAGTTAGGCATAACGCCGCCTTGCACACGACAGCAACATTTAAGTTTGACATGGACATTAACAATATTCTGTTTATATGTTATCAAGTTATGTTCTACTATAACATCGTCCTATGTGTATTTTGTGTTTTTTATTCACTAGGTTATATAGTTACAAACTGTATCACTGAATAGATAATATCCTTCGTTATAATTATGAACGTATTACTATACCATAATTTAGACAGGATCATAGCATACAGGACCTGGCCCTATTCAGTTGTATACTTGTGATATCGGATCAAAGTCTGGGCTTGGCTTCTACCATGTGGCTTACGCCGCGTGCAAACGTATCGTGCTGTTTCGTGACGTTGTGACGCTTACATTTATCCGGCGTTAAATAATATCCGGGTGACGTTTCTGCGCATGCGCGAGTCGGTTGTTGTCATTAGTTGCCATTGGGTACGTTTACGCTTCCCACCCCGCGGCACCCCCGTTAAATAATATCCGAGTGGCGTTTCTGCGCATGCGCGAGTCAGTCATTTCCGTTTACCGTCTAAACTGACAGTATGAATTGTGTTAAAACGAACGCAGAAATGTTTTACGAGCAGCTCATGCACTACATTAACAATGGCGTAGACTATCCAACGGTTGCAAACAATGACAGCAGGAAGAGGAGGATACGCTATGCGGCATCGAAGTATGTCACAAAAGGTGCGTTACAAAGGCAATTTAAAGTGGCGTGATGTGTCCATAGGACATTTTGCCAGTAAAAATACAGATACAGATACATAAAGTTTTGTTTGTCTGTCCTATGGCCGGCCCAGCTCTCTTTGTCATTTACATCAACGACCTGTGCAATAACATTAAAACCAAGGCTAGACTATTCGCTGATGACACAATACTGTATCACACCATCCATAGCACAGCCGACACTCACTGTTTGTGAATGATTGTGTACGTTTATTGAATAACATGATTACGAACTTCTATCGTTGTCACCATGCAACATAACGGTTAGTCACATAAAAGCCAAGTTTCATCCGGTGTCTACCTACGGATAATGTCCAACTAAAATAGTGCCAATGTTAACATCCCCTTTTCTTTTAAGACAATGTTATTCTTAAGAATGTTCATATAGCAAATTAATGCAAGTAGTTATAGCAGAAATGTCTTAACTAGAAACGACAATGCAATTACTAAACTAACAGTTCAGCGACTTATTCTCTGAAGCGAGTCGGTTTCACAACTTCTCGTCCAGATCGCGTTCGGTATGACTGCGAAGTGGTTTCAGTGCGTGTCTTCACAGGTTCGTCGCTGGCTTTCGTCGTGTTGTCGGTGTTTGGTGATTGAAGAGTCTCGGGCGCACGTTGATCTGTTGTCGCTACGAATGTCTCGTTGCTCGGAGGGTCGATCCTGATGTCATCGGGTTGTTGTTCGTATAATGGCTTCAAGAGCACCCGATTTCGTCGAATCAAATTTCCGTCGTTTTCGACTGTATACGATCGCTCGTTCAGTCGATCAACAACTCGTCCTTGTTTCCATCTCCTGTTTGCGTCCACCATGTCCTTGATCAGGACAGGTGCTCCGAGCTGTATTTGCGACAGATCTCGGGTATGTTTGTTGTACTGATGCTGTATTTTGAGACGTCTGCGCTGTTTCTCCGCTCGCACAGCTGCAGTTGTTGTCGGGTTGAAATCCTGTCGTACTTGCGGGATTACTGATCTGGTGGTCCTGTTCATAAGTCTCTGTACAGGACTTGTCGTCATTTCGGTTGTCGGCGTGTTGCGGAACTCAAGCAGGCCAAGATATGGATCCTCTGCTCTTTTTAACAGTCTCTTCGCTATTTTTACCGCAGACTCAGCTTTTCCGTTCGACTTGGAATGATACGGCGAACTTGACGTCACGGTGAATTCCCAGGCTTCGCTGAACCTACGAAATTCTGCCCTTGTGAACTGGGGACCGTTGTCCGATTGTACAACCTCTGGTATGCCATGTCTTGCGAATTGTTGTTTGCATGCCTTGATAACGGAAGTTGCTGTCGTCTCGGTCAATTCCTCGAACTCGATGAAGTCGGAATAGTATGTCAACTAGGACCAGATAGTTCACTCTGTTGTAGGTGAAGATGTCAACTCCCACTTTCGACCATGGCTTATCAGGTATGAAGTGTTGACGAAGCGTCTCCTTCTGCTGAGATGGCGCATCTCTTTGACACTTATCACACCTTTCTGCAACTTATTTGATGTCGGCTCTGAGACCCGGCCAGAAGATTGCATCTTGTGCTCGTCTCATCATCGCAGCGTTTCCGGAGTGACTGACGTGCAGACGGTTCAGCAGTTCTCGCCGTAGAGCTTTTGGAATGATGATTTGAGAGCCCTTATATATGATTCCATCGTGCACGGTGAGCTCATCTCTGAATGTCCAGTATGGCCTTGTTTGTATAGGACTGTTCTGGCTCTCGTCTGACCATCCTGTCATGATAACTCTGGCGAGCTCCATCAAATCGTCATCATGTGCAGTGGCTGTCTTTATCTCTTGGTAGCGGATATCGGTGACTCGTTTGTCTTCGCTTGCATCGCTTTTTCTGAAGCTCTCAAGTAGTTCTTCTGTGACTTTCATCTGGAAGACTTGCTAGCGTGGCAATTCGTCGGGTTGAGTTGTGCTGTTTCGCAGCCTTGACAGCATGTCGGCCACCAACTGTTCGCGTCCCGGACGATACTGGATCTTCAGCGTATATCGCTGCAATGTCAACAGCATGCTTTGCAGTCGTTTCGGTGCGTGTAACAATGATTTGAGCTAAATCGTTTCAAGAGGCTTGTGGTCCGTGTGCACTGTTACATCTGAGTGACCGAATATGTACTGATCGTATTTTCTTGTAGCAAACACGATTGCCAAGCATTCAAGTTCGATGGGTACATAATTTCTCTCACTTTTTGTCAGCGAGCGAGATGCATATGCGATCGGTTTGTCATTCTGCATCAGCACCGCCCCGAGTCCAACAGTGCTCGCATCTGTCTGCAAGACTACTGACTTCTTTGGGTCGAAATAGCCTAGCAACTGCTCGGACGTCGTCAGTTCCTTGATTTTATCAAAGGCAGTCTGTTGTTCTGTTTCCCACAGGAAGTCTGGTCCTTGTGGATCAGTTTTCGTAGTGGTTCAGCCACGCTCGACAGGTTGGGTATGAACTTGGCGATATAGTTGGTGTACCCAAGGAAGCGTCGTACTTCCTCTGCGTCCTTCGGTTGTTTCATGCTTTTGATCACGTTGACTTTCTCTGGATCCGGTTTTACTCCTTGCGGCGTGAGGACGTGACCTATGTACTGTAGCTCGGTCATGTTGAAACGACATTTTGCTTTGTTCAGCTTCAGGTTGATGTTCCTCGCTCGCTCCAGTAGCTCGATCAGGTTTCTGTCATGATCTCGACGCGCCTCAGCCTGGGTGTCTCCGCATCCGTAGATCAGAATGTCATCGGCAACTACTGTTACACCCGTGAGATTCTCCAGGGCATTTGTCAGTCTGCGCTGGAACTCTTCTGGGCTCGACTTGATTCCAAACGGCATCCTCTTCCATTTGTAGCGGCCGTATGGCGTCCAGAACGTCGTCAGCTGACTGCTGCGTTTTGGGGGTTTGATTTGCAGGAACCCATCGTTTGCATCGCATAGAGAGAATATCTTCGCATTCGTCAGTTGCGGCAGGACGTCACCAATGGACGGCATCTGGAAATTATTCCGTCTGATCGCTTTATTCAAATCAGAAGGGTCCACACATATCCTGATCGTGCCATTCGCTTTGCGCACCGGCTGTATGTTCGAGATCCATTGACTTGGCTCCTGGACCTTCTCAATAACATTTAGTTTCTCTAGTGTCTCGAGTTTCGTTTTTACATCAGCCTTCATTGACAGTGGTATTTTTCTAGGTCGGTTTTGCACTGGTCTCACATTTGGGTCAAGTTCAATGTCATATTCGCCAGGCAAGCAACCCAGTCTTTTGAACACATCACTGTATTGTTCGATTGTTTCGTTCAAGTCAGTTATTTCTGGTGTGTTGTCAAGCATGTGCACGTTTTCATTTATTGACAACAATCCCAACTCTATGCAAGTGTCAAGAGACAGCAACGACATGTTCTTCGTTGGAGTGATTTGGAACAAGAACGAATGTTCTTTTGACGCATGGAGGTTGAGTTTGTAGGTGCCCATTGGTTTTACTTCTGTGCCGTCATACATTGTTAGTGTTGCTGTGCTTTCTCCCATTGTAGGCTTCTCCAACTTTCTGTAGTCGACATAGCTGAGGATGTTGCATGTGGCTGCTGTGTCAAGTTGAAAAGACAGTTCAGTTTGCCTTGCTACGCCAGATGGCGATACTTGTATTTTAGCAACAAGCTTACGATCCTGTTTGTCAACCTTGACCTTCAGTACTGATTCGTCTGAGTCGTTTGGGGTCAGCACTAATCAGACGAAACAAAGTGCATTATATTTTTGAGAAATGATTTTTTACAATGTTCACTTGCTCTGACATAAGTGCATTTGAGTAGTCAGATTTCTAGATGTGATTGTAGCAGCTGTTGACAGTAAAATGGTGTCTTTTTAGCTGATTTTATTAAGCGGAAGGGTATCTGGCAGCAATTTGGCTAGTTGACACTTTAGCCGGATTACTGCCTGCATGCATTTGTAAACATTGACGGGTGTCATACATACAGGCATTTTGCAAGAGCTAGAGATATTAGATTTTGACTAAAATCGACCCGCATGTCAATGAGATGATAATAACAGCTGGTGGGAAGTTTAAGAAACTTTATAGGTCACGTTTTCTTATAATCACACACAACATTAACATGGTCGCCAATGAGAAAACTGACAGTGTGCTGAGCCCGTTTGCGTCGTTTACCAAATGTACGGTCTTCGACGATCTGCACATTTTCTCGTAGTGGTTCGCTTTGTGGCACTTTCTACATTTTTTTCCGAACGCCGGGCATTTTTGCTTCTCATGCATGTAGCCGCATTTGCCACATTTGTTTTGACTAGCTATGTTTGGTCGAGCTTCACGTTTGTTGTAGTTCGAGGGTAAAGTAGAAACCCAAGTTTGCCCAGTGACAAAATAATTATTGTGCGGTTGTATGTTCATGCATGTAGTGTGACAAATGTAGCTGTACATTTTTTATGTATCAATGGTTAAGTTGAAAATTGAATAGGTGTACCGTATAGACTACTATAGTTCCCAATAGACGCTCAGAGCGTGTGCTAAGACTTTGGTGCACGACTATTTGTTTCTCAAAAGTGGTACCAGGCAACACTTTTTCAAACACACATAGTCAGCAGTGCACATCTACCAAACTGACTGGTGCAACATCGACACAAGACAAGAATGCAACATGTTGCAGCTAAAGGCACACACGCACCTGCAAGGTGGCGCTAGCAACAGTATTGCCATCAGTTATGTCTAGCATGCATTCATTCATGAAAAATCTACTTTTATACATGTTTCCCTAATGAAAAACAGTGTGTGTTTCTATGCCGTAAGTTTAGATGGATAATGTGTTTCTATTGGGATCTATACTGTATATGAATTAGACATACAACGTAAGTATCGAGTATTGAACAAAATTCTGGTATCGATCAATATCGAAGAATTCTGGTATCGAACCAGCACTACATTACACATTCTGCACAAAAGCTATTCATTCGTTTCAACCATTCAGCATGCATTGAGAGAAACTGCACAGCACAATGTTTCGTATAATATAGCACAATCATGTTAATGAACGTATTTTTTATGAATGCAGGGCAACTGGACCAACTGGGAACATGCAGTCAGAAGATGGATGTGACATCATTTATAATGGCTATGCAGTTCAAACCTCAAGACACACATTACTTAAGTGCACTGATAAACTTTAACAGTTATATTTTTGTATTATTTAATTTTACTTACGAATGAAGTTTGGACATTTTTGTAATGTCAATGAGAAAAATATAACTGTCACTGGGGATGCTCCTAGTACTTCAGCCAATGACAGACTTGTTCACTGCAACACCAACACAGTCTCCGGGAACCATTCAGCAACACTCACTGCAATTAGGTATTACAGTTTGAAAGCTAGTCATGTATGTAGATTCAATGATGCCTATAGTTATGTACTCATTTATATAGCTGTGTATATATGTGTGCATTGTGAATAAAATCTATTGTGAATAAAACCTGTGTGAATTTGGTTTCATGTACTAGTCTTGTCTTACCATGCTCTTACGGTGCCTTGTTCAGGTGAAGCAAGTGCATAACTCTGTGTTACCAATTTTAGAAATAGGCAATATCTTTCATTGTATATCTCGATCAAACAGCTGACTTTTGTCCACACTCGTCATATAGATAGTTATAATTTCTTTGTATACTTCAATAATCGAATGCAATATATCAGTGTTTTGTGGCTGGTTCAAATCCAGCTGGTATGTCACTAGATGCACAATATACTCCTGGTTTATGGACATCTCACTGAGTATTGCAATCGTCTGTTGTTTAGTTCTTCCAATATCTATAAAAGGGTTACCTTTATTGTGGTGGGATTTTGTCCTTTATATAACTACTAGCATTCTGTGAAGGATGAGTATTTCATCAATTTGTTTGGTAAATAGTACTGCATTGAAACACCTTACTGGTGATTTAGTGATTAATTATTCTGCACACGAGCCAAAAATACGTGTCTAGGTGATGTCCCATCAATGTTGTGATGTCAGAAATGTACACTTTATAATCTCATCTTTCAATTTCCAGTTTATTTTCCTCAACAAATAAAACCCAAATATTATAAAATACTAACTGTATAGTTGTTATTAGCATTTATTTTTTAACACAGCCCAATTTAAAACACTAAATTAAGTTATTATTATTATTATTATAAAGTAAATGTCTCTTCAGTAGTATTTACCATTTATTAAAATGCTACAATATAGATATTATTAATAAATTTAATATTGTTATAACTTGGAAAACAAATGAACTAGATAAACAAACCTGCACATATAAAGTTATGAGATATAACAAGCCTTATACAGTACATATAGACAATATATACCAAACATTGTCTTGCAATATGGCTATGGCTGAATAAAACGTATCTATTGCAGATGAGATGTGACTGGTGCCACTGGCAGTACCACATCACATGTGCCCAGAATCAGACCAAGCAGCGACAGTGTTCTGCAGCGGTCAATAACTATGTGTGTGATGTCTGTGTGGATAATGAGTGATTATTGTGTGCTATATTTCTAAACAGGTGTATTGTATGTTGTTTGCTGCAGCTGAAAGGAATATCTTGTGTTTAACGAGTTATATAAAATTGATTGCAAACTTTGAACACAGTGAACTATATAAAGTGCAGTTATTGTTCTATCAAGAAATAGTCTTAGAATATAGTAAAAAGCAATTACAGTGGAACCTCATTATGAAGGTCACCATTGGGTCTGAGCAAAAGCGACCTGGTTAGCAAGGTGATCTTATTAGCAGGACTACTTTCTTATACTTTACTCTATGTAGAATTGTCGTAGAGTGACCTCAATTGCGAGGTGGCTGTATTACCGAGGTTACCATAAAGCGATGGTTGACTGTATGTATTATTTACAGGTCGACAACTTATGTTTGATACAACATAACAAATAGACCAATAATCATATTATATGTATGTGTTATGACAATTATGACATTTCTAGGAGTTGCATAGTCTGTAATGTCTTCCATTGCATACTCCAGGAGATACACTTGACTAATGTAAAAACAACAATAGTCAAGTAACATGAACAATCTATGAATGTTTGTATCATATGCATACAATGTATGCAGGTATATATGCAGCAAACTACTTTTTTAGTATTATGTATGTAATACTATATATGTCATATTCTGCAGTTTTTTTTAATATATTTATTATACTAATTTGTAACTCTCATGAGCCTTCCTTCCTCATTTGGACAATTTCTCAACAACGTTTGAATTGAATATAATTGATGTATGGTCCAGCATATTACATTTTGTTTGCATAATAACTGTTCATGTTCATATTAAAGCATACATTTGTGTATGTGGGCCACGGTGAGGCGGACCTTGATTTCTGGGTTTTCCTTTCTTTTCTGTCCCTCCCCTCACTGCCTTTTTACGGCTATCTCCAACGAACCGTCTCCACTCACCATGTCTTTCGCTTTCCTTCTCCACCCCTCTCCCAGTCCTTCAAAGTCTCTCTTAAAGCAATCTTCCCAACGCAATCTTAGGCTTCCTTGCCTCCTTTCCCCGTCCACTTTCCATGTATCCGCTTTCTTCGCTAGCTGTTCTCCCCCCATTAGTTCTATGTGTACCGCCCACTTCAGCCGACATCTCACCCAACTCTCTGTCACGTCAACCTCCATGTATACACAACTGTCTGTGTGTATCCATGTCTTTGTATTCCTGCCCAACCCACGTCGCCTCCGTCTTCTCCAAACTGACTGTCAGACCCTGCTAAATATGGCCATCCATTTCATTAGCTGTTCTTAGAGGTCTGCTTCCCCATCTGTTGCCACTGCCACTATACTAATAACATGTTTTTATATAGCTGTAAACGCCTTTCTAATGCCCACGTAATAACATTATCAGACATGTCAATGATTTGTGCAGTAATTAAATATTAATTAATTTTATAATCTTTACGCACGCACGCGCGCCTGCACACACACACACACACACACACACACACACACACACACACACACACACACACACACACACACACACACACACACACACACACACACACACACACACACACACACACACACACACACACACACACACACACACACACACACACACGCCGACGACTGACATAATATCAGGACATTTTTATTCACAATTTCATATAAGTACGTAGATCTGTATTCCTCAATATGCACCCCAAAAGTCATAATAAATACTGTTATTATTATTAGTACGCCATGGCATATATATATATATATATATATATATATATATATATATATATATGTGTATGCACAATTGCTTTATATATATATATATATATATAATTGTGACAGAAATTATAAAATGTTTGATTCCCACAGACATAAACAATATCCTCTCCACGCACACGTCACGTGACTTACTCTTATACTTGGTTATAAATATGAAATAGGAAATTATTATTATGTGCTCTAACTATAAGGATCGTGTTTTGACAACAAACGAAACATAAATAATAGTTATCACCACCTGATCTACTGGTGCCAAATAGTATGCCTTACATATGCACATAAACATCACCCGGATAAATGTAAACGTCGTAGGTAGCGTTAAATAGATTCCCCTAGATACGCGCACGCGCAGAAACGTCACCCGGATATTATTTAACGCCCGGATAAATGTAAGCGCGACAACGTGTTCATTAAGCTCTTGCGTTACCTGCCCGCTTGGCTAAGTGTTAAGGTGTTCGTCCGTATATAAGGTGAAGGTTGACCAGGCTCACCTGGCTGCTGTCTTCGCTATGCACTGGTGATCGCAGTAGTTCAAGGAACGTAGCAGTATATGGACATCAACGTCTCACTTGGTAAAACACTCATCTAACTCTTAAAATTATTCTGCATGTAATTATGAAATACTGATATAACTACGTTAATGAATTATACTTATCGTGTATTCATTAATGGAAAGGACATGAACATAGTATGTTTGTGGTTTGAAGCTTAAATTATTTCAGCAATACAGCTAGACCCGTCTAGACTATATATTGTAATACACATTTCTGAATATATTTACAATGGATTACATTAAACACATATTGCAACGGTGAGATCCGCTGGAAACCCCAAAGGTCTTATGTCGGGGACCACCAGGACAAAGTCGTTTTAATAGTCAGTTTCATTATTCCATAAAATCACAGCATAACATTAAAACAGTACATTCATCCGGAACAAGGTGAATAGGATAAATACATGAATATATGTTTTTTTAAAGTTAGGTACTTTAATTGTATTACTGTTTACCTAATGATATACTTAGCAATATATTGCATACATGTTTAATTAAGTAATGTTGCAAATGTATTGTTCTGTATATTAATTTGTCACGGCTTTGTGTTGTTTACACAATAGCATATATTTAAATGAGACAAATACTGACATGGTTGATATAAATTCTGCCTATTGTTACAGGAGTTCTCGGAGGTCAATCAGTCAAAAAATCCTGCGGTCTGTGTGTCTGAAAAATGGTCTGAGACCATGAGTCACTTTGCTCTGGTCACATACAGCGCGTGCCTCAGAAAGGGGGCTGCTCAAAAGTGTGATACTGAAACCAGCTATGCACAGAAGGTTTTAATAAACAGCCAACGTAATTATTTAATATTTAGATGAAGCAAACGTAACCACCAGTTACCAATCATAAAACATTTATGTTAATAAATATATAATTAAGCCTTTAAGGTAGTAGTGTAGGTACAATATGGAGTAACAACATCGTATCCCTACATCAGACGCCAGGTTCGCCACCATGTTATAGGAAGCGTTTTGACACTTCTGTGACTCAGAACTAGGCCGCCCCGTGCTGTAGTTTTCCGGAAATTAGGTCGAGCAGTAATGTTGAATTTCGATCGTTATGCGCGACGATGACTTTGCATGGCTAGTGACTTTGGGTTCCAGCTAGTAAGTGGCGACACTTGTTACCAGAACGATGTCGAAGAAAACACGTATACAAGAATGCTGAAGGTGAGTTTGTTGTACTTTCAACAACACTGTCTAGTTTCTAGTAACTGGCCTAAATTATTCGCAGCCTCCGCCGGGGCGGGTAGGTACTCCCTGGGCTGGGTTGAAGCATAGCCATTTAAGTAAAGATTACCCCATTAACTGCCTAGCAATGTTCTATAAATCTGTACATGGAGAAATAGCCCTTCCTTTGCCGAGCCACCTCGTTCACTCAATGAACAACACTCGTGGTAGGGTGGTCGGACCAAAATGTTGTTTCGTAAAAAAAAATGTTTTCTCATTTTTCCCTGATAGTAGTCACTATAAGAAGTACAACGGTAGTTGTTTCATGTATCTAAGTGAAATATTAAAAAAACTACAGCTTGGTAAAGTTTCAAATTTCATGACATTTTCTGACGGTTTTCTGACAGATCTAATTTTGCTTATAAATCACAAGAATTGTTTTTAAATTATTTTCCCCTGATAACAGTCACTAATAGAAGTGCAATGGTGCTTGTTTCATGTACATCAATGAAATATTAAAGAAACTGCAGTTTTGTAAAGTTTCTAATTTCATGTTTTTTCCGACAATTTTCCGTTAGATTTGATTTTGCATATAAATCACAAGGACAATTTGTTTAAAATATTTTCCCACATAGTGGTCACTATAAGAAGTACAATGCTATTCATTTCATGTAGCTAAATACAACAGAAAACTACAGTTTTGCAAAGTTCTAAATTTCATGAATTTTTTCAAACGTTTTCTGACGGATCTGATTGTGTACATAAATCACAAGAAAATTACTTTTTATCATCTTGAGTCTTTTGCCATCTATAAAGAAGGCCAATACAAAATTACATGTAACAATAAATATACACATAAAAAAGTAAATACATACACACACACGCACACACATCATGTATTACAATAGCATTAAATCATGAACATGACAGCAACTGAGCAAAGATGCTCAATGTGGTTCTATCTTCATAACATTAAAACAACTGTATGAACTTACAACCACACGAAAGGATTTGTTGATTGTGATTTAGAACCACAAACTGACAATACTAGTATCCCATTACACAACACTTGTTTTATTGGGCAAAGCCAATGACTGCGATGATTGACAAGCCAATTAACTCGTAATACACTGTGGCACAAAATGCCAATAATAGTCCCCCAATACACAACACTTGTTACATTGGGCAAATCCCATAACTACTATGATTGCCAAACCAATTAACTTGTAATATACTGTGGTTAAACCCATTGTTATCAACAATAGGGCATACTATTATACTTATTTGTCTATGATTATATGTAATTAATAGATACCATAAATCATAATGTTTACTTAATGTATATTATTTTATGTATACTATATAGTGACAAATACAAAGATATAATCTTATTCTGTAATCTTAATATATATAAAAACTGGTACATACATATCAAATACAAAAACAGTAGGCCCTACATCAAAATAATTTATAACGATACATTTTTTTATAAACAAATAATAATACAATAAATGAATTGAAACATAAATTATCATAAATTGTAATAATGTAACCAACACACAATATTATGTATGTGCTAAATAGCTCAACAGTTGTATAATTAAACTAAAGTAATACCAATAAATAAACTAATAATATATTAATATAAACATCAATCAGTTACATTAAACATGGCAGCAATGAATTACACAGGTGTAGTCATATGTCTTGGCAGTATTAATCAAAGTCACCCGCTGTCGATCACATCGCTATCTGAGTCACGAGTGCATTGTATACCATGACGCACTGCGTGCATAGAGGGAAGAAGGCAAAATGGCGATATCATTTTAGACGGGGGTTCCATAAACGGACGTTGTGCATGTTTGTGCTATCAATTGGAAAGCCATCACTGTAATCACGTTATCGTTGACACAATTCTTTACCCTTCGGCATATGCTTTCCGCTGAAACCAACTAATTAAATACTCACAAAACATCGTCAAACATAGGCCATTTAAAATCCATAATTACTATAATTTGTTATCGACGGATTACAATAATATTTTCAGATTCATTTTCCTCTGAATTTCCTCTTTCTTCATCACATTTCAATATGGATGTACTCATTAACATAATCTCGCAAATCAGTTTGATAGGTGGGGTCTGTCAACGTGATCCAAGATGGCCGTACGCGTAAATCAAGAAAACCAAAATACGACACTGAGAGTAAAAAAATCATTACCGCTAATAAACACTGCCAAAAAATATTTTTTCAGCGCAGATACACACATTTACATTATTACAACATAAAAAAATTCACAAACCAACAGGTAGAATGCATGATAATAAACTATGGCCACTAAACTGGGACCCCTGTCTCCCATGTTGTCAGAAGGGGAGGTAAATTGGTCTGACCTCCCTACTCGTGGCCACAGTGAACGATTTATTCAGGTGCCGGCAAGGACTCAGGTTTATGCTAACAGCTTTTTTAATAGAACAGTAAGGAACTGGAACGGACTAACCGAAACAGTTGTGTCTGCAGCCACGGTGGATACTTTTAAATCTAGGCTGGGCAGACGACTCTAAAAATTCCCTGTAGGGCTATGCCATATGCCCCCCGTCCCCTATATTGGCGTAATGACCGTATGGTTTTTGCCAATTATTATATAGACATAGACATAGACAACTGACTAGTGGTTGATTCCAATTCAGGTACAAAGTATATATTGTTTCCACTTATTTCCAGTGTGGTCCATATTACAAAAAGTTACTCTGCTCTTCAGCAAGAGCCCGCGGTTCTTTAGATACAGTTTCACTTTTTTTAAACATGTTTACTTGTTGGACATTTGACAGAAGCAGGCAGCTCATTCCAGATCTTGAGACCATTGTAGCAAAAATTGCTCTTGGCTACACCATGTACCATAGGCAGGACAAAGTTATGTTCAGAATTACGAGTACAGTGACTGTGTTGAGTGCTTACTCGAGTGAAATTGATACACAAATATTCAGGTGCAGTACCATTAAATACATTATACATATGATTCAACATTAGTTGATTGACACGATCGGAAGTATTAATTTTAAAATACCAACTTTGTCAAGTTCACATTGTCCAATATGTGTTTGGGGACTGATATTTAGAACAAAACGTACCATTTTGTTTTGGGCTATTTGTAGCTTTGTTGAGTGTCTTACTTGTGCCCAAATACCAGGCTGACACCACATAGTCAAAATGGTATTGTATCAAAGCAGATGTAAGTAGTTTACGTGATTTTTCATTTAGTACATTACCATGCCTAATATACATAAATTTCAGCTTTGATGTACACTTAGTCAGTATAGAGTTCACAATAGATTCACCAGAAAGTGTCTGGTCCAACTTCACACCTAGGTACTTGACAGAGTACAGTTTAATACTTTAATTTTTATGATACAACCTTGACATTGTATAACAAAGTTCTTGGTGAGATGTTTTTTGCATTTCGATGAAAGGACAATGTGCATTGATAATCGATTGTTAGTCAACAATTGGAAGCAGTTTGAAACTTCATTACTTAGCTTAGAAGCCACCCTTTCAATGGTAATTTGTTATACCCGGGTAGAGATATTTCCGAGTCTATGATTGAGTCATTGAACCAAGTTTCTGACACATGATGATGTTTGCTTGTGATTTCACTGCTATTACCGAGAGTTCAACAATCTTGTTTCGTAGAGACCTACCTAGTTTGTGCATATTATGGTTACAATCCAGATCTTTATGTTTGTAGCAGAGGAGGGTTGAGGCCAGGCTTTCCCTTATGTACAAAATCACGAACAATCTCATAGACATAAATCCCAATCAATACCTCGAGCCCGGACACCGCCAAACAAGATCCAACCACCCATACAAATACAGACAAATATCCACCTCCCACAACTACTACACCTACAGCTTCTTTCCCCGAACAATAGTACAGTGGTACAGGCTTCCCTGTAACACATTCATCCCCAACAACCTGGACGCCTTCAAGGGGGCAATGCAGGGTATTGACCTGACAGCTGCACACTTCAGGTACCTCCCATAGACAACACAGCCCTGCCCCCAACGCCCCCCCCCCGAACACCCACCTATACCCTTTCCCATCCCTTCCATCCCAATCCAAGCACAAAACACCCTTATCCCATTCCAGATAATATGAAGCCAGCCATCGTGAGACTGAACAAGCACCACCGACCAACCATACTAGTAGGGGTCTTGCACTATCAACAATCTGAAACAGAAAGAAGTGAATATGCACTGAATAAAATCCACTGTAGCATACTGTTCCTATAAAAATCATACCTTTGCAGCAGTTATTTGGCAGCTAACATAGCTGCCAAATAACACAACTATGAAACAAATCCGTTGAGAACTTTTATTTTTATGATTTTTTCCCAACATAAAATAGGCTGATTCAAGCAGGCCAACCACTACCGTGCTCATTACTGTGGCAACCCACGCGCTCGTCCGGAGAAACATCGCGCTGCTAATTTGTTGAATTTTTACATAAAAAAACAGTCATTCTAACTATCTGAACTAGTATAATAACCTTATTTATGAATACTGTCTGGCATTTTGTCAAAATATTTACGCAGAAACTTGAGATAATCCGAAGTAAACTTTCAAAGTGGATAAGTTGCCAAACACCGCTTAGCCTCGATTACCCAGGCAGCACTTTTTCGCCCCTCACAACTGCCTGGGAAATTAAAGCTCTCAGTGTTACCGGTGGGGCAGCTTTACCCAAGATTCAGGTAGAAACGATGATATGCTCTCGGGCCAATTATGAAATAACAAATTAAATAAGGATACACTTTTATCAGATAATACTATACTATAAAAACTATTAAAGATTAAACTTATATTGAAACACGTCACACCAAATAATAAACCGACATTAAACTTTTTCGTAGTTTTATATCATATCTGCTAAGCTGCCTTTTAATCACATACAAATTTACTAGGTGGCAGCTCTCGTGACTGTCAACTATTTCGTATTGACGTTATCTTGCTTATGCTCGAGCAGAAACAAGACTAAGTGTGAATAAGCATGATATAAATACCCAACAAAGGACAAATTTAACTAAATTAAGACAGTGCAAACGATGTCGCGTGCGACCGTCGGACTACTTATTTTAATTTTTGTGGCGAATAAATAATTACTACAAACATTTTAAAAATTATTTACAAATATTGCATCATTATATAAAAATTATTTGGTTTATATTACTTTGTGAAAACAAAAAGTGTCAAGAAAATCAATGGTTCGGTGCCAGGCTTGAACCGGCATTACCCGATCGTAAAATAAATGACACAAAACCACCGATTGAGCTACCGAGATGAACAGAATTTCACTGACTGATTTAAGTTATTATGATAAATTGTACAACTCCTTCTTCATATATCGATATTCTAGTGATATTATGAGATTATACAACGTTAATTTCAGTAGCTGGATACAAATCTGTTTGCTATGTATGTTTATTGGTGTAGATTATCTCCCGTGGGTTGCAATCGATATAATTATTCTGAAAACGAGCCGAAGATCAGCAAAACCTTGTCAGCTTGTAGGCCCATTCGCATTCATTGTTTTGAATAAAATTGGATTCATGTGGAACCGTAAGATAACTGCTTGTTCCTCTATGATGACTAGTGTTTGTATTACATCGGAATATCGCACAATAAATCATTCTGATGCTCGTTTCGACCCAAAAGCTATCCTTGTAAACATGCTCTGAATGCATGGAAGCGGTCGGCCTGATGCCAGTATATGTTGTGACATCACGATACCACGTGATCACCTAGCTCATTAAATTTAAATTTTCCATGGGAATTGCTACAGAGGCGAGTTTAATTTATGCTACAAATGTATTTTTGTTTATTTTTTTATGTTTTCTAATGTTATATACAATGTGTACACATGGAAAACGGATTTTAGCTAACACCTTGTTTTTATTCCCTTTAAGGGCCTTTTTAGTCCTTTGGGCCGAAGGTCCAACGGACTATTGCCATCACTCTGCGTCCGCCGTTAGCTGCCGTATTTCAGAAACCGTTCAGCAACTTTTTCTCAAATTTTGCATAGACACATCTTAGGGCACTGCCACTATGCATGACAAATCTTTATTTGATTGAATCATTCTAAGGGCTCCCTAGGGCCTTCAAGGGCCCAAAACGGGTAACATTTTTACATTTTGCCTATTTTTTCAAAAACTGTTTAGTAGCTTTTTCTCTAATTTTGCATAGACGTATCTTAGGGTATTTGTATTTGATTGAATCATTCTAAGGGCACCTCAGGGCCTCCCAAAAAGGTTAAATGGTCACATTTTGTTTGTATCTGCATGAGCTTGCAGATTCTGTTTGGCAGAGTGCCAGTATCTTGTATAAAAGACTCACTCCCACCCCACTCTGGAGCTATGCCAGTCCAGCTGGCCATTGATCCATTGAGACCTTGACTAATCTTTAATTGGTCACAGGCAGAGCAGAGGCATTAGACCAGTGTTAATATGAACTGTTTAAAACTATTGATTTTCTATAATTGTAAATTGTGTTTATTTTGATGTTCATTTAATTATTATAAAATGGTGTGACTGCTGTCTATCGGTTAAAGATGTATTGTCACCTGTAGGTGATAAACATAGAAAATTAATATTCTGGACAACTATAGAGTGAAATATCATACACTTTATTGATATCAAATGCATTCTACTGTTCTGTTTACACTTGCCATGAATCATCTAGTATCATCAGCATATAATAGGACATACATTTTCAAGAAAATGTATATATCATCATCACTAAGGTTGTTCTAAATTTCACCAGCTGCCATGTCAAGTCCCTTATAATTATGACTAACAGGGTGTTCAAAATCATTCAGGTAAATAGCAAATAACAAACCTTTACATCACATGAGAAGAAGGCTGACACAGCCTGGCCCTGTTTTTTTCTCAAAAACTCTTCAGTATCTTGTTCTCTAATTGTGCATAGACATTACATGTGGTAGTGCCACTATACACAAGAAATCTGTGATTGAATCATTCTAAGGGCACTTTAAGGGCCCCAAAAATAATTTCCTTTTACACTATCTAGTGATGTGGTTTTGAGAAGGGCCCTTGAGACTATCCCCTAACAGTAGATGTTGTGTATTGTGCCAGAAACAGAAGTCAGAACCTGGTACCTTCCCAAAACATCTGTCACATGCGGAGTCTGTGTCTTGCATGGATATATATTTTTATGCAGTTGTTTTATATGGAGGTTGTCTTTTCTGTTATGTAGTTATAAGCAGGAAGTTTGTGAAATTAGTTATTTTTAGGCCACAGAAAAGTAATTCCCGGTTTCTTATCAATGCCTGTATTTAAAAATAGGTACTACGACACAACAATATTATAATTATTCCTCTAAGTGCAAGGCATGGTGCAATAAGTGAACAGTAAACATGTCAACATTTCACTTCCATCATAACTCTTAATGATCTGTAACTATGATTCACCAAAAAACATTTGATTAATAATTGCCTATAGGGTTGTTTGATTTCTGCCCGGCAAAAACGGCAACAATAAGAAATACATGCCATTGATAGGCAGATGTGTTCTTTTTATAGAAAACATCAGTTTCTTTCTGTACCTGTCTACGTATGATAACCATTTGTCTGCCCTGCTCACAATAAACATCACATGAATGATAAAAAGAAGATCACTGCCACTTATCTTGTGGATTATTATTATAAAACTGCTCTGCTACTGCTTGGTGGACAGTTAATTAGTGGCTCAAGTTCAAATACATCAGGACGTTTTTAACACCTGCATGGTAGTTTAGGCTCAGTAGTGTGCTGGCAGCCACTAAACCTATAGGCTTGTGTGAAAAGGATAGTTGGCAGAAGAACTAACTTCAAAGCACCATTGCATCCATTTAGCATAGCAGTCACACTGTCCTGGTGTCTGATGCTACCTTTTGCTCTCAAATAATCTGTTCTCTTAGTTTTACACATAAAGACATAATTTGGCATAACTTGATAAGCACATTTGTACTTCTAGTGTATCAGTGCAACTTAACATGTAATGCATGTAATATTTCCATGCAATCCATTTGCATATGTAATGTAAAACTTCAACAGCTGTTTTCTTCATTTTCACATTTTGAACCCTACCATGATCAATGCTCCATAACTTCGCCAATTTTTGTAGCAGTCATAATTTTTGAAACCGTGTAAAGCACCCTACCCAACCTTTATAAGGGTGAAAGAAAACAATGTTACAATTTTCCCAACTTATCACTCATTTGGTCAGCCGGGGTCACATATAGACGTATTAGTCCAAAGGACTTCAGGGCCTTTTGGCCTATTTTTATGTATTTATATTTCACGTTTCTGCTCTGTTGCCAATGTTTGTGTCAGTAATGCAACGAACTAATCAGAACCCCATCTAGGGATCTTGCAGCGAGTTACAAGATGCCTGTCGTGTGATTACTGCCATCGAAAGACAAACAAAAAAATACGAGTATTAATTCATTTCATAATATTTTAGTTGTTTCTCCAAAATTACCCAAAATATGGTTAGTTCGGTCACCTAATTCATTGTCAGCACCGTATGGTGTGTATGATTGTCATTGTCAGCACCGTATGGTGTGTATGATTGTCATTGTCAGCACCGTATGGTGTGTATGATTGTCATTGTCAGCACCGTATGGTGTGTATGATTGTCATTGTCTGCACCGTATGGTGTGTATGATTGACGTTGTGGTGGTAATGAAATGAATGACATTTATGATATGTTGATTTGGATGTTCTTTTGACATTTGCTGAAGGATGTCACCTCAAAGACTAGGCATTATTGATAAAGAGGGCGCTGTTTGTAAAATCACGTTAGTCCCATAACGTCAGTCCCACGATGTTCTCCCGTTGTTGTAGATAGGGCTATGCTTAGTGTGTTGCAGTGCTGACACAAAAATTGGCAACATCCCTTGACCCATATACATGTACATGTATATATATATATATATATATATATATATATATCCTCTCAGGCACTGAGGTCAACTCACATCATTATATACTCATTTGGTTCCTTGGACCATTGGTCTCAGATCAACCAATCGAAAATTCCTATTTGAAGTTATTAGGCCTAGTTGTAGTAATTTTTTTAGTTTTTAGTCCTTTGGCCGAAGGTCCAAGGGACTATTGCCATCACTCTGCGTTCGCCGTCCGCCGTTAGCTGCCGTATCTCAGAAACCGTTCAGCAACTTTTTCTCAAATTTTGCATAGACATATCTTAGGGCACTGCCACTATGCACAAGAAATCTGTATTTGATTGATTCATTTTAAGGGCTCCCTAGGGCCTCCAAGGACCCCAAAACTGGTAAAAATGTAACATTTGGCCTATTTTTTCAAAAACTGTTCAGCAACCTTTTTTTTAAATTTTGCATAGATGTATCTTAGGATGCTGCCACTATATACAAGAAATCTGTATTTGATTGAATTATTCTAAGGG